>JAUTDX010000581.1:0-120776 GCA_030844895.1 Ambrosia x helenae
GCTGTGAAGAAAAAGGCACTTCTGTCCGGGGAAAGAAACAAGACTCCTCTAGTCACGACGACAAACTAAAGTGTCTTTGTGTCTACTTTTTCAAAATCAAAACAGTAAAGTCTTATTAATTTTATAATTTATAATATCCTTATAATTAAGACGAGCAAAAGGTATTAGGTTTTTTTATATTTAATATACCCGACTTTAAAAAAGTTTTGTAATTAAAGCACCACACCGTTTTTACACTCATTAATGTCGCTTAATCTTAATTATGCATTTCTTAGCACTCTTTTCAGTGAGTAGTTAAACAAACTATCTACAATGAGGTAGTGGTGAAGTGTGGTTGAGAAAAAATTTGGTGTTCCTTGTGACCCAGGTTTTATAATCACTTTTCTCATTATTTTCTGCGGTACCGGGTGATAATTGGAGACTTGGCGACGATCGCTTAATTCGATCCTTGAATTGAACTGGTTTTACTTCACCGCATTGTCGTGTCTTCGGGCGAGTGTTCACAGGCTTTGGCCGTAGGTGCGGGTTTTCTCCGGATCAGTTGGCGAATATATTCCGATGTGGTGAATTTCGCTAGTAGCCCATTTGGAGGATTTGTATGCCGTTCACAGAAAAAGTTAAACAAAGTATCATTTTAGTGACCGAACTCAGGAATTTTTTGATAGTTTTTAGGTGTCAATTAGAATAACTATTATTTATGGATTAACGCCTCAAGACATGATATTAACGTGCTTAGGTGTTAAAGCACAACCTCATCAATTAGGCGTTAAACTATATGGTGTAGTTCATTAGTGAACCATCATCACCATTTTCCACCTCGGCGCCATGCCCATATTTCCACCATCTCTGTTCTCCTCCATGGTTCACTACCCTTCACTGTCATGTATACTCTTGTTTTCTCCTGTTCATTCAGTTTTATATGAAAATAAAATTAAACTTTTCATTAATATTAAAAAAAACATGCTAAAGTAAAAAAAAAACATAATTAAAAAAAATATTACAAGTCCATATAAAAAAAATTAAACTAATTAAAGAAACAACGAATACAACGAGTATGGAGTTTACCTCACAGGAGGTAGTGGTGGTGATGAACTCGTTATTGCTGCAGGGTATAATCCTTTGCACCACACTTTGGCTGGATCCGAACCTGTAAAAGAAACCGTGGGCCGTGCGAAAGGATGCGAACGCCTAGAGTTACTAGAACTCGTGATTGCAGACACAAAAATGGTGGTAGGCCCGATGTATTGTGAGTATAGATGCTGAGAGATTGATCCTGTTGAAGGAGGTGTGAGCTCCTTTATATAGGCAATATACGGGTCGGTTTCCATTGACCCATAACCACGATGATGGGCTTGGGCCCGGGTTATGGGTTTGCCTCACTTTCGGCCCAATTGATTAGATTTGGACCAAGGAGTTCATAAATCAAACTAGATATAATAAAAGCAGGAGAGAGAAAGGGTTACTGCCCTGCCAAGAATCCATGTGGCGCTGCGAGTGGCTGCATGGGTTTCCTTTTTATCATGCATCAGGTGGCGTCAGTCTGCTCCTTCTGGAAGGTCATATGAGGTCACGCCTGACACCAAGCGGAACAGTGCAGCAAGTAGGATAAGGGGAGTTGCATCTTCCCTTTAGGGCTTAGACCTGGCAAGCCAAGATTAACACGTGTCAGGTTGTGGTTGCTCCGCGGCAAACCATAGCTAAGTTGGGCGATGGGTCCTGCGCGGATGGATTGCACTCCATGTGTGGCTTTGCAAGTCTTGGCTCCACAGAGGTTGAGACTCTGTTGATGAACCCCCGTGGGAGCTTGTTGTCTTCCAATACTTAGCCTTGTGAAAAGGCATTGTTGATTCTTTCCACGGTGGTCTTCTTAAGTCAACCATGTTGTGGGGTATGGTCCGTCTCCATGCTAGGAATTGGGACCCTACCCCTTCACTAATCATTACTAGAATTTACATGACCAGAATTCCATATATCCTCGATCGAATTGGCTTGAAAGTTGAGGCGCGTACGCTGGTTGTGTATTGCCCACACGTTTACTTCTTGTTGTGTCAAGTCAACCGGTTTAAGATCCTCATGAATTTTGTTCAGATCGTATTCGCATATTGTGTTACCTTCATCTTCGATAATCATGTAATGCAATAAGATACAAGCATACATATTGTATCTCAATTTTTTGGGTGTGGTTGCACGTGTCGGGTGTTGCACAATGTGTCATCGTTTCTTTAAAACACCAATAACCTTTTAGCATCTTTTCATGGGCCGTGATCAGACCCGAGCATATGGGTTGGACAAGAATATAGGAACCGATTAGAGCAAGTTAATTAGTTTCCTATCTGTTACCTAGAGATAATTATATAGAGTTAGTTTATAATTATCTAATAGTATTAGAATTCTTGCAAGGTTGGGATTGTTGAGCATGTAACAACCTCTATATAAACAGCATCTAACCAAGCATGTGGTAGAGGTGTGAGGATCAAAGTTTCGAGAAATGGCGAAGTATTACCATTTGAGTTTTGAGAAATTAATGTTTGTCAATTTAGAAAGTGTACAAGTAAATGCATTTAAGAATGGGCACTTGATGCTAAGAATCATGGAAGATGAGCACAAGGTATGGATATAGGTCAAAGCCACCCGGTAAGTCCATAGTTAAATAAACGCCTTCGGGGCGAAGTAGCATGGGTACTTAAAACTACCCATATGAAGTGTGGATGCCAATTAGGTAAGTATTTCCATAACTAGATCTAATGCGCGCTAATGCGCTTATAATTTGTCTAAATTAGAGAACTCTTGAGAATGGTGAAACTCTAAGTCTGTAGGAACTTAGAGGCTTCTAAACAAGTCATTGAGTAAAAAACACTGTTTTGAACGGCCGGTCCGACCGGTTTGACCGGAGACCGGTGGCTCCGGCGATCCGGTCAGGCCATTTGAACCGTTTAAACAGTAACCGGCGGGTTGGACCGGGGGGCCGGTGGTTGAACCGGAGAACCGGCGTAAAAACGATCGGACCGGTTTTTTCTTCAAGCTTGCCGGACCAAGATTTCTTCACCGGAGCTCCACCGTTTTGGTGGTTTTCTTGATCTTAGACCTTAATAGCTGATAAAGTTTATCTGACGAAAGGGTCTCATTGTTTTACGTAAGTGACTAAGTGATGAACTGAAGATCTGAATTTTTTTTGTAAACTCGATCTTCCTGTAAGATAAATGGAGAAGACGAAAGTAGCTCAAAAAAATGAAAAAGGATAAATGAATATGCTTTATATTTTAAAGCTTTTGTCTTCTCGTAGCTTTACAAAAGTTAAAGTAGGTAACTTTCTGTCAATCAATATGTACTATGGATATATAAATTATTAAATTAATTTTTATGTAATCCGGTTTTTAAATCCGGTTGGACGGTCCGACCGGTTCTACCAGTGAACCAGTAAAATGTCCGGTTCGTTATCCAGTCCGGTTTTAAAAACATTGGTAAAAAACAATGGTTTGAAATCGGGCAGTGTCGCCATGGATGGCTAGTTTGAAAGATTTGCCTATAAGGGGCATTTTGGGAATTTAAAGATTTACTAAAGACTAAATCTAAGAACTGAATCATAATGAAACAAATTGTACGACGCTTTAGTTGAACAAATGTCTAATGACTTGACAACTTAATCTTTATGCATTTTGTGTGGTTAAATAGTGCCTTCTATAATCCAAGGCCTTAATGGGTCGATTTGGGTAAAATCGATATAAACATTCAAAACTAAGAACCGGGTCATAGTGACATAGACCAGACGATGATTTTAGTCATACAAATGTCAATTTAGTTGAAAATGCTATTTTTATGTTTTATGAATGGTCAAATGCGTTTGTGACATGAATCCTATGCTTTATAATCATCAAATAAGGTTCAAAAGCAGTGAACGAAGGTCGTTCGCTGAGGGTGGTGTTCAGGTAGGCTGAACAACATGATAATACTAATGGCCCAGTGAACGGTCCCGTTCACTCTGGGTGAACGGCCGTTCATGCCTTCTGAGTCAATTTGGTAAAAATTTTTATTTTTGGCTGTTTGGTCTGGATCGTTCTGTATTGATGTGTAACGACACTTCTTCTATAGTAAATGCATTATTGGTAATTCCACTAACCATTATTTGTGTAATCGTGCCAGGTACGCATTCGTTGAAAGTCTCGGAGCGAGGATCAAGTCGCGAGGAGAACCGAACACTCAAAAGCTTCCGCATTAGAATTTCCCGTTTAAAACACAAACTTTAATACATGTTTTTTTTGTAGTTAATGATGTAAAATTTATTGGAACCAAACGTGTATGGGATTCATTAAGTTGGGTTTTCATAATTTACCAAAGTTTTAATCGAAGTGATTTTAATTAAGGCATAAACTCGGAAATTTAAATGCTAATCACAGGTTTACGGGTTAGGGTCTTACAGTTTGGACTTACACAAATGAATTTTAGAAGAAATAACGTGATTTGGAATCCAAAAGAACTGTTTTAAGCAAGAACGGCTGGCAGCCTGGCACTGTATACAGATTTCTACTTTAACCGCTTTTGGATGGTATACAAATCATTACCATACCCAGGACGGTAAAACTATCAGAACAGTTCAAGTGAGGAACTTCCTTTGAGTATCCAACAACTTCACCTCAAAATGTATTATTTTCATGGTACCAAGAAGGTTCAACTGCCTAATATCTAGTTGGTAATCCCTTTGAAATTATAGGAAACAACAAGACAATGGAAGACGGAGACCAAAAAATTCAAAGTGTTTCTTTATAACAACCTACGTGCCTCGTTGGATAGTTGATTTTCTTGTGATGCTCCTTAAATGCAAGAAACTTATTAAATAATATTATATATATACTAAAACGTAAAGACGATGCCGACCACCGTTTCATTGGTTTGTACGTCTCTTTTTATCAAACACGCAGCAAGTTTGATTCTTTCCTTTAGAGGTTGTTAAACCGTCTGTTCTCTTTCTACGTCCTCTCAAACACTGGCGAATTGACCGAAATTGTTGCCTTTTCTTTTGTCACATGTTCTAAACATGTCGATGATCTGCCCGGTGCTGATGACGTTTTGTTTGCCGTTTGGTTGATACTTCCTCTCTGTTTCTTCTCATCCGCTCCGTCGTTGATGGTGTTCGTCTTCTCATCCGCTCGGTTGGTGGCAGTGTTCGTTGATTGTGGTTGATGCCTCCTCTCCGTTTCTTCTCATTTGCTCCATCTTTGCTGGTTAAATAATTGTGAAACAAGATTTTCCGTTCCATTTCCCTCCATTTCAAATCCTTTCTTTACGCTGTGTTCCCGAGTTTACTAAACGGGAGAAAAGAAAAGAAATGAAAGGAAAGATGTGTTCCCGAGTTTCATTAAAGGAAGGAAAATAAAGGAAAACAAATTACATAAATAAAAAAGCATATTATGAATAATAAAACAAATTTTTTTTAAAAAAAGTCATTTAAATAATACTAAAAAAACTATGGTGTGTTCCCAAGTTTCATTAACGCTATGTTCTCGAGTTAACTTAACGAGAGAAAAGAAAGGAAATGAAAGGAAAGAAAAATTTGATTGTGTTCCCGAGTTTCATTTAAGGAAGGAAAAGAAAGGAAAACTAAATATGTCGTGTTCCCGAGTTTCACTTAAGAAAGGAAAAGAAAGGAAATGGAAGGAAAACTAGGCCAAATCCTTTAGTTTAGTTTTCCTTCCGACTTGGAAGGAAACGGAAGGAAAGGATATGTATCCTTTCTTTTCTTTTCCTTTCCCTCTATTATTTTCCTTTCTTTTCCCTTCTTAAGTAAACCCGTGAACGGAGCGTAAAGGAAGGAAAATGAAGGAAATGGAAGGAAAACTAGTTAAAATTTTTTAGTTTAGCTTTCCTTCGATTTGGAAGGAAAGGAAGGAATGAACATTTATCCTTTCTTTTCTTTTCCTTTCCCTCCCCTTCCTTCAATTCTTTTCCTTTCTTTTCCCCATTTAAGTTAACTCGGAAACACAGCGTTAGGATTGAGTTTAAAAACAACTTATTGACTTATTATATTTAAAAAAAGTCAAAGAAGTTATTTGGCTTTGCTAGATGTGCCTTTTGTTTTGGGTTTTTGATATGTTGTTTTTCAAAAATCACAAAAATCTAGTTTTTGAAATTGCTTTTGTCTTTTTAAATAATCAAATTACCTGCATTTTATTTTTTTGTTTATTATCCACGTGTACAAAGACACAGGAACACGTCATCACTGCGGTTTGAGAAGAAGCAAAACCGGGATTAGATGAGCAAGAGAAGTAGAAAGAAAAGCATTATGAATGAATGAATGATCGGATGTTTTCATTCAAACCTGCTTGCTTCACAGGAAATTATATATATTATATATATATATATATTATATTATATTATAACGAAATGAAAATTAGAAGAAACCAAAAAAAAAGAAAGTTATATATGTCATTCTTAGATCTGTGTTAATTAAAAGGAGACGATCGCTTTTGGTTTTGATTGTAACAAACATTTTCTACTGTAATTTTGATTTTATGATTTGATTGGATAGGATATATAACGTAGTAATTTTTAGTGGCAGCAACAAGTAAATAGGAATTATTTTTATTATTATTTGATTAATAGGGTGTGTGGAGGAGTGAATAGAGAGAGAGAGAGAGAGGTTTTTAATTTAATTTAAAAAGTGATAGAAGAAAGAAAGATGTAGGAAGAGGAGATTCTTTACTACTAGACTCGATTTGGGTCTGGGTTTGATTATTTATTTATTTTTTCTCTTTTCTTTTTCTTTCTATTAAAACGAAATTATAATTTTGGGTGGGTGAGGGTTGATTTTATTTTATTTTATTTTTATTAATTAAAGGAGGACTAGGGTTTCCAATCCATTCCATTTGGTTCTTTACTTTACTAAATCATTATTATCATCTGTATCTATCTATCTATCAATGAATCACCCCTTTCGCGATTTGGAGTTTATTAGGGTTCCATTCGCCGATCTTCCGTCAAATCTCTCATCTGTCTGTCTGTCTGTCTTGGTTGGTTAGTTTCTCAATCAATCACTTGCTTGATTTTAATCCTCTGTTTCTCTCTCTCTAATTGTGTTTGATTCTCCAATCCAGACTTACTTTGATGTATTGAAGATGATGATGTTTCATGCTCAAGGAACTACTGCAAAACACAACTGTTGCTTGCTTGCTCTTTTATCTTCTTCATCCTCCGACGACGATAATAATAATAATACTAATAATGATGTCCGATTCCCCTTTCCAGATATCACCTCTTCCGGTCGTTTAGAGGTATTATTATTCCTTCCTTCCTTCCTTCATCACTAGTTTAATACTAAATAAATAAATAAGCTTATTTATATTTTCTTTTTTTACTTTAATTAATTAATGCAGGTTCAAACTCTGATTAGTCCCACCGCTGATGAGTTTCGCAAGGTTATGGAGTCTGTCCAACCAAACATTGTCTATTTCCAAGGACAACTCCTTTCTAATCATCAGCTTGGATCTTTTCTGTGGCAGCATGATTTACCTGCCTCTTTTCCTTCCTCCTCTTTGCCCACTACTGTAAACCCCATCACCCTTACTTACATACATTCTTATATGCATTTCTATATTTCATGCTTTATTCACCTATTTACACTTTTTCCCTTCAAATTTTGTTCCCATGGTCATATACACACACACACACTAAAAGGACCAAAGTTGATGTACATCATATGCCTCTCATCTTAGTTTTTGACTTTTAATGTTATGATTTACAACATTATAGTTGATATGCTTTCCAACTCCTTAATAATCTTTTCACGTAAGCATCTTTTGCATATGTCGCAGCTAGCATGGCCACACCAGCAATTAGTTAAAATCTATGATAAATTGTAAGTTTGGTTTGCACATAATTTATAGCTGGTTGCTGAAATTGGGAAAAACTGAAAGAATGCATTCTTAAGTGACCTAAGAGGTTTACTTTGTAAAGTTTTAAACAATGATAAATACATAGTTACTTATTCCAGATATAGATAGTATTCTCTCATTTTTCATCTGTCTAGTCTCATTCTTTCATTGCTTACCTAGGTATATCTGGAATTCCCAGACGGTGAAGAAGTTGCAGAGGCGTTGCACTTGAAGGTAAGGGAGAACACTTCAATAAAAAATTATGTCTTAAGTCTTCCTAGTTTAGTTCTAATTTTCAAATGTAAACTGAAACTAATATTGTGTGTTTTCATCTCTACAGGGGATTCCTTATGTGATATATTGGAAGAACTCATTTTCATGCTATGCAGCTTGCCATTTTCGACATGCACTATTTTCTGTGATCCAGAGGTAATTATGAAATTAATAATCCTTCAGCTGAATTTTGACATTTCAAGGTAATAAAAACATGTGAAATTAATGGTAACATGGATGCCATGTAGACTCCTTTATTTTCCTTGGCATCTCTTGAATAACATGGATGCCATATTGCCATGTGGACTCCTTTTCTGACCCTGACAAATTAGTATTTCTTAAAACCCTAACATCAAAAAAAGGCATTCAAATTAGCGAAAACATCCTACTTGCTATGTGCTAACGGTGTAAGTAAGCGGCAGTTACCATTAATTCCACATGTTTGTATAATACTACTTATGGTACTTACTCTCGCTTTTTTGTACATTCTTTTTATCTGGCTAACACTTTTCAACTTTTTCTAAATGAAAGTTATACATTAATAAAGTTAAATTCATACCAAAACTTTTCTAGCTTTGAATTTTTGTTACAGCACTGTTAAGTTCTATATATGCTATTCTGCAGCTCTTCTAGCCATACTTGGGATGCTTTCCAGCTGGCACATTCATCCTTCCGGCTATACTGTGTAAGGAACAACCATGTACTCCCTAATAATTCTGAGAAAGATAGCAACACATTGGGTCCATGCCTTCTGGGGGACCCACCAAAGATCACTGTTCCTACACCCGAGACAGGTGTTGAAGATGACGAAGAAAAATATCCGGAGGAGCTTCCTGCAATAAAGATATATGATGATGAAGTAAACGTCAGGTTTCTTGTTTGTGGATCTGCCAGCACGTTGGTAAGTGGAGGTTCAATTCTTGCATGTTCCTCAAGGCGACTACTTAGGGGATGTTTGGGAATTGGGATAGCTTATTTTTAAAAGCTTATCTGCGTATTGTGTTTTCTAAAAACAGAGCCACTTTTTGAGTGTTTGGATGAAAAGAAAAAGTGCTTATGCGTATCTGTGTATTTTAGGGCAAATAAAACTATTTTTTGTACTCAGTTTAATATTGCTTACTTCTATTTAATTATTCTTGGTGCGTTTCAGATATAAGTTAACACTTGCAAAGAATTAAACTATCTTCAATAAGCTTGTTCTGTTTATGTACGTTCAGGATGCTTCGTTATTGGAACCGCTGGAAGATGGACTGAATGCTCTTTTGAGTATTGAAGTAAGTATGATGTATTGTGTATTTCACATAGTTTAATTCTAGTTATGTTCCTTCTATTAAATTTAGTACTGATGACATTATTTTGTGCAGATGCGTGGGAGTAAACTTCACAATCGAGTTAGGTGTGTTGATAGATTATAGACTTGCGATATCAATATGATATGTATAGTGACTTATGATATATACAGTGGAAGCAAGCGTTCCTAGTATGCTAAATTTTACTGCTGATGTGGCATTTTATATGTGGCAGTGCACTTCCTCCACCTCTCCAGGCTGGAACATTTTCTCGAGGTGTAGTGACCATGCGATGTGATATTTCAACTTGTAGTTCTGCATACATTTCACTTTTGGTATCAGAAGTGCACAAACATGCTTTGATGATCAGGTGCTAACTAATCATGAATTTTGTCGTATTATTATATTTGTGTTGTTTATGTCTTCCGGGTTCTATAACTTGAGGTGTTTATTACTTTCTTGTTTCAGCTATTGGAAAATCATATAAAAAGTGAAGTCATTGATAAAACTCAATTAGTTCAGGCAGTATCCAACACTGATGGAAACAGACTGTCTGTTTGTGAGCCTCGAGAATCTGCTTCAATAGCCTGTGGAGCCACAGTATTTGAAGTTTCCATGAAGGTCCCTTTATGGGCTTCACAGGTTTCCTTTTTCCCCTCTTTTAACTTGAGGTCATTCTCGTCAGCTTACACCACCAATGATGGTTTTTCTCTTCTTTTTCTAAATTTTCAGGTTTTGAGGCAACTAGCACCAGATGTTTCTTACCGTAGTTTAGTTGCACTTGGTGTTGCTAGTGTTCAAGGGTTGGCTGTTGCTTCGTTTGAGAAAGATGATGCAACCAGATTGCTATTCTTCTGTAAAAAGTTGGAAAACAATATCAATGTCAGGATGACCAACCCCCCCATCCCCCATGGATGAGACAACCTCTCCCAAGTAGAAAACGACATATCACAAACCAAGAAATGGGTCATAACAACGGTTTATTTCCTACTGTAAAACAAGACAAGGGAGTGGAATCAGGGAATGGGTATGTAACAGGTAGGCAGAAAACAAAAATTGCGGCATTGAGACCAATTCCCCATATTCGCCACCAGAAAATGCTGCCATTTGCAGGGATTTCAGAGACAAATGGACATGATTTTGGAGGACACGTGAAGACTAATGTTTCATCCATGCCCCCTAACAAACACAGTAGTGCCGGATCAGCCCCTGTGACTCATCGAAAGTCATTGTCAAGCTCGTATCAAGCCAAACAGCTAATTGCATTAAATCCACTTCCTTTGAAGAAACACGGTTGTGATCGAAGTCCAATACATGTTTGTTCAGAGGTTAGTCACATTTCTACAACAACAACAATAACCGTACCCTGGAAAATCCCACAAATAGCAACGCTATTAGTAGGGTCTGGGGAGGGTGAGATGTAGGCAAACCTTACTTACCCCCATCGTTAGTCACATTTCTGACAGCATAAAATGTCATATTTATATACACTTCAAAATTTTGTAATATCATATTTACCCTTTCAAACACTATAAATATTTATATACAATTCAAAATTACATAATAGCATTTACTTATAAAAAGTTGTTTCATTAAATAACCGAAGAGAACATTATGCGGTAAGATGATTCACCGCATGAAGAACTTTTCCTTTTATTCCGTGTTGTTATTGGATATACTATGATATCTTGTGGAAATTGGAAAATATTACATTTGGAACTTCTAAAAGGCTACACTCAAAATTAATCCCTCCAAAATTGTTGTTCCAATTTATATTTTGTCAGGAGGAGTTTTTGAAGGATGTGATGCAATTCTTAATGCTTCGAGGGCATAATCGTCTTATTCCTCAAGGTGGCCTTGCTGAGTTTCCTGATGCAATACTCAATGCAAAGCGTTTGGACCTCTACAATTTATATAGAGAGGTGAGTTACGGAACATACATCTTTGAGTCATGCACTATGAATAGACTAATTTACCTTTTTGCCCTGTTTTAGGTGGTTTCAAGAGGTGGCTTTCATGTTGGAAATGGTATCAATTGGAAAGGGCAGGTTTTCTCAAAGATGCGGAACCATACAGTTACAAATAGAATGACGGTAATCCTGTTTTAATGACAAATTCTCATTCAACACGTTTGTTACACACACTCTGAATTTGCATGCGCCTTAAATGATTTAGGGTGTTGGAAATACACTCAAGAGACACTATGAAACCTATCTTTTGGAATACGAACTGGCACATGATGATGTGGATGGGGAGTGCTGCTTGTTGTGTCGCAGGTTATAATTTCTTCCAGGCTTGGTTCATTCTCTATTGATATAAATTAACTGTTTTGAGGGATTGCTTTTTCACAGTGAAATGAGCTGTTTTTGAAAAAAACAACCAGCAATTACGAACACCCCCAAATTATTTGTAGTTGGTTATGATGCTAATGTAGTGTTTCATCTGAAATGTATATAACAGTAGTGCAGCCGGGGATTGGGTGAACTGTGGGATATGTGGGGAGTGGGCCCATTTTGGTTGCGACAGAAGGCAGGGTCTTGGTGCGTTTAAGGTATGTAATGTATGCTTGGCTTGCTTCATAAGAAAGCAGAGTGTCGGTGTTGAGGTTTGGTTGTATTTTTTAATTTGCAGGATTACGCAAAAACAGATGGGTTAGAGTATATATGTCCTCAGTGCAGCATCTCTAACTTCAAGAAAAAGTTGCCCAAAACCACCAACGGATATTCTTAATTCTTACTTATAATACCATAATTTGGTTTTTGTTTCTAGGGTATTATTATTATTGTATTCCTAGTTTCTTTGTGTTATGTTATGTTAAGATGGGGAAATGAGATTAGGGGGGTATTTGTGTAATATATGTATATTTACCTTTTTGTAGAATCTTCTTATTTCTCATAATATTTACTTCCTCCAACATCTTATAGGTAGGTAGAACTTTCAACAAATAATAATGTGTTCAACTTGATCTTATGCGCAATTTGTGTTTAAAAAAAATTATGAACCTGCAACTTCCTAATTAATATAATTGATTAAACGCCTAAAGGGTTATAGAAAATGACCTAATCTGAGCCACTTTCGAAGTAAATTATTTTATAGATCGACGTTGTTTATTTGGACCTAGATTAATTTTTTTTGCAAACAAATTTCTCACTTTGCAATTTGCATGTATAACACGCATTGCAATGCATCCCAGAATTAGAAGATACGGGGAGGGTAAGATGTTCACAAGTCATCCATTACTATTAGGACTGAGAAACTGCTTCTAGAGTGATGCGGATGATCATGGGCTTGATTCTGGCCTGGCAGTAGACCCCCGCCTGTATATCCGGTTGGTTAAATATATGGATATTTGAAGGTTTATTATAAGTTGTTTTGAAGACTTTTCCTATAACTACGTTTGTTTGGAATAGAAATTGGACGATTCATTTTGATTAGTTACAGTGCATAATTTTGCATAAATTTGCTTCTTGTTGCTCTTCTCATTTCCTGCAATATGAGTCGATATGCATAGCTAACCCGACATCAGTTGGTATCAGAGGTATGGCCAAAATTATCCACAATCCAACTCGTAGAATCGTGGACCGAGGCAACGATGGCAATCGGTGAGATCCACATGACGAAGAATAGGCGGTTTCATCAAAGGATCTGAGATCTCAAACGGGATCTAAAGGATCCCATATCTTAAGTTCCAACAAGAGATGCACAAGAAGGAAACCGAGTCGGATACTGTTGACTAGGACATGGTGACGACAGAGAGGAGCATCCTTTCGCGCAACCCCACCCTCGGTTCCTCTAACCGATTTATGAAGATGAATCTAAGTGGTAGTTTTTACCATACGATGAAGACGGGTTTGGCCCAGATGAAGAAGAATGCTTTTGGTTGCGAAAAGCTCTTAGCGGGCTTACCGTTCAAGAGTACAAACCAATATTAGTAGAGTGAGAATGAGGTTGGAAATGATGGTAATCAGGTCGCTTGGGCAGATGCTATTCTGATGATTCATGTGCCTCGTATGAGTTAGAAAAAAGGCCCTTAGATCCTAACAAGTCAATCACGCATGTTGCGATGAGCGGGAAATCAGTCAGTTTGTGTGTACTCGTTATAGTAGACGGCAAAAAAACCAAAAAATATAAGCGCAACATACCCAAAACTTAAATTTTATTTAATAAAAGTTGAGGAGGTTTATGGGCCCATGCGTGATGCAATGACAATTTAATATACATATTTTAATCTTTAATGAAAAACATTTTTTCTCTCAAAGTTTATTAATTCTAAAATCATTATGATATTATTTTGGAACTAAATTTATTAATAAAAACATGATTAAAAAAAAGAATTAAAACCAAATCTAAGGTGAAAAAGTATGGCCAAATTGGGGTTGAAGCAAACTAAAACCGGGACCAACAAATAAGGAGATAACACCCTCGACTATTGGGATACATCATATTTTGTTTATAGTTTTTATTCTTCATATTTATATATAAAATGTATACTAGAAAAAATCTATATTTAGGCCTCTCGGGAAAACGGGCCTCGACCGGGGGGTGCGGCTCTCAGTGGCGAAGCTTTGGGCGTAACTGAAAATTACTCAGGCGTAAAATACGCCCTCCGGCGTAAAATACGTCCCCTGACGGTTCAGAGCGGTTTTGTTGGTTTTTGGCCGAATAAAAGTGTTTTTCCAAGGGAATTCGAACATCATTCACCATTGGAGGCCTAGAGACTTGAAGGAACAAATAATAATCATTGACAAAGTGTTCTAACATCAAGATTGCTCCAATTGTTATCGAAATCGCAACATTTCTTCACCCAGCATGATCATGTGTGGCTAAAACCCTTGTGATCATAACCAAGGGTTAGGGTTTGTGTGCCATTTAGTTCAAGTTGAGTTGTTTATCTTTGTTGGACATGGATTTATGGTATTTGTTAGAGATCTATGACATTCGCATAGTTTTCATGTGTTATTTCTTATGTTAATTGCTTCTAAACATTGTTTCCTAAAATCACTTCATGTATTTTGAATTAATCGGTGTTTAATCGTTGCATGTCAAGATATATGATTGAAGGTTATGTTAACATGTTTGTATTTGATGGTGATCATTTTGTGATAGTCTAACTACATCGGTGTTTAATCGTTGTAAGCTTAGGTATACAAGTATTAGTCTTTCAATATCAATTAACATGTGATCTAATGAGGTTATGTTTATATAATCTTCCATGATTGATCTTCAAAACTCAATTTACTAATTGTGCTATCAAACTTAATACTTGGTTGTGTTCATTGTTTACTTATTTGCTTTTCTAAATTTTAATTGGTTTTTGTTACATAATCAACATCAACAAACCAAATTTTAAGTTTTACATTATGTTATGCAATCAATTGAAATCTTGCACCAACCATGAGCTCTTTGTGGTTCGACACCCTATTTGCCAATACTAGTCTAGGGTATTTAGGAGTATAAATCTTTTATCTTTGACTGGTACTTTGACGCCGGTCAAGGACTTTCAACTTAAGCATGAAATAAAACAAGATTGATAAAAAGAGAAATCAAACCTAGATAGTGAATAAGTTCCACAAAAAGTACAAAGTTATGATCTAAGTCACAAAAAAAGGAAGTGGGCTAGAAAAGGTGAGAAATCAAAAAGAGCAGGGTAACCCACACTCTGACAAGACCTGAATGCTAGGCCGGAACCAAGTTATACACATCCATGTCCCCTTAGTTGTTCTTTATGACTTCTTTTACCAATTACCAATAGGGAAAACACTGTCCATCCAACAAAAGACCAAAACAACTAAGGTAAGAATTCCGTGGTAAATTATATAAGATTGTATTATACAACTAAAAATGCAAGTAATAATGGAGAGTAACAAACCAATTATTTTGAATACAATGCTGTAGCTAGCCGGGTACATAGCCCTTGTGACTATCGATCGGATTTAGCATTCCTACAAGCATAGTCTCGGTATGCTGCCAATCAAGGGCGAAGGTTACTTGGGGCCAGGGGTGGCCCTGCCCCCCCTGTTTTTTGGCGCAGTAGTGAAAATTTACGATTTTCGTAGGGAAATTGCATCCGGGTTGAGTCCGCCCCCCGCCGATTTTCCACCACCGATCAAAAAAATTTGAGTCCGGCCCCCGCCGATTCCAAATCCAAGCTTCGCCACTGCTGCCAATGCACCTATAGAAATAGTAGCTCCTAGTGCAAGTATGTAATATATATAAATGATAAATATGAAAAAGAAAATCCTCCAAACATAGGCAAAAATGGATTAACTGAACCAACTTTTTGCCCAAAAACAACAACTTTCGGATATTAGTGTGTAAAAAATATACAAAATGTATAAGTAAGATTAGTGTCCAATGTGTTTAACATACTGATCAGAATTTGTTGCATGATTTACTGCAAAACAACCTAACACACAAGATGTTCAACCAGTAAGAAGAGTTGTCATATATGCCTTTGCATGGTTTGCTTCAGAAACTGCATTAAATCGAAATGTTCTTTTATTTTCACAGGGATTTTCTTCAAGTGTGAACACCATTTAACACATTACAGGTTGAAGCTGATAAATGGTTCATTTTAAAAGATCCAGACTTTCCAATAAGTTTAAAGTCTATAAAAAAGCAACTCCTTTTCATATAATTTCTTTAACATGAAGCAAGATAAGCAGTGAAAAGTAGTGAGTGAAATGATTTAAACACACCCAATTCAAAAAGATAATTGTCTGCATAGTCTATAAAACAATGTCACAAGACTCATCATTCATCACCAAACATTCATGTACTCAAGAATCATGTTAACTAGGTGTATTAATACGCGCGTTGGGCGTTTTTCACATGACGCGTTAATACGGATTTTGGTAAACGACAAAGGCATAGAGACTAACCTTGGACAATGAGAATATACAAAAGTGGCAGCAGCTACGCGGAGAATACCAGGAATCTCCCGCGGTCCACGGAACATGTTGGAGATGGCGCACGGTAGATGTGGTCGGGGGCCGGCTGCGTACGTTAGAGTGAAGCAATTATTCATTTCGTGGTCGTTAAATATATAGATAATAAACGGACAGAAACCGAACCCGTGCAAAATCGGTAAAAAAACGCATTATGTCGGGGGCCAAAATGAAAAAAAAACCTTAATAAAAAAGTTGGTGGCCAAAACGGGAAAAAAAAAACTTAAACAAAAAGTAAAAAAAACATTGTGTGGCCAAAATGAGGAAAAAAAAACTTAACAAAAAATTTGGTGGTTAAAATGAGAAAAAAAAAGTTAACAAAAAAAGCAAACAAAATGTGGGGCCAAAATGAAAAAAAAACTTAATAAAAAAGTTGGTGGCCAAAACGTGAAAAAAACTTAATAAAAAAGTTTGTGGCCAAAACGGGAAAAAAAACTTAAACAAAAAGTAAAAAAACATTGTGTGGCCAAAATGAGGAAAAAAATACTTAACAAAAAAAATTGGTGGTCAAAATGAGAAAAAAAAGTTAACAAAAAGAGAAAAAAAAAGGTGGTCAAAATGAAAAACCTAAAACATCACTATTTAAATACTAAGGCTTATTATTATTACTAGCGGCATAATCCGCCGCGTTGCGGCGGCGATTTGGTTACCGCACGAAGCAATTAGAAAAGGAATGAATATTTGTTATCTTTGTTACGGATCTAAAAACAACCAGAAACAGAATAGGAGCACGGATAAAAGACAAACAGGACATATCAGAAACTGTCAATTAACATGTGCACAAAAACTGTATAGCACTCGGTTACAACCTGATAAATAACAAAGTGAAATGGATTACATTGTTGATCACCATCAAAAACCATCACAATGTATCCTCTAAATCTAGAGTTGGCATAAACATAAGCCAAAAAAACAAAATTGATTTAAAAGTTGCCCTTAAAAGGCGGGCTCGTGGGGTTTCATTCCTGCGTTCACGGAAAATTGTACACCCAAATAGCTCTTCAAATCGGGTACTGCCTGAATAGATTGCATCAATGCTGCGCCTACGTTTTCCTGTTCATCCTTTTTATCCTGTGTGAGTATCTTCTTTTCCTGTACATAAAGAATTTAACTTTGGTGTGTGTAGTGCGCCAAACCAACGTAATCTCTAATTACCTAGAACATATTGGCCCAATTTCAATCAATTTACTTACAAATGGCTCAACATAGGTTATATTACATCACATCTCAAATAGGTTAATAAAGTCATGCAAAGTGTATTTTTATAAATACAACCTGGTAAAGGTATATTGAAATTTGACTTTGAAAGGCAAACTTCAATTTATTCGAATACAAAACTGAAAACTTTGTAGCAACGCCTGCAGCTGACAAACATACCTGCCCTCTATCGAGCAACCAATTTGCAAAGACACAATTTGCTGACAGCTATAAACCATAGAATTTTAATCCTGCATGCATAAAATAATACACAATGTAAGTATACATAATGAAGTTGCGTAACAGGTGCATTGTTTTGGCGGAGAGACATTACCTGCAACAGCATCCTGTTATCTACGCAAGCATCACGAAAATAGAGGTTTTTTTAGGAAATGTAAAGTCAGCTCCGACAAATACCAGTTTTAAAAACCCGAGTGGCTCAGAGTTTTCGAAATATATAGTGACAAGGTGACTACTAACCTAAATATGCAAAGATTAATATTAAAACCAAATAATCCGAACCTGTATAGGTAAAGCCACACCAACTTTGTTGACAATATCCAACACAACATTAGGATTTCCATCCCATTGCACCTCTAATTCCATGGTAATTTCCCCATGATGACTTCATCCACAGATATTCCTACATGAAAACAAATAAAACCATATCTATTACATTGATAAAAAATAATTATATAAAAGTGTTTAGTAACAGATAAATTGGACAAACCTGTAAATTGTGGAGCCACAGTACCAAGGGTCAACTTTGAAAACTTCATAGACGACAAAACCATCGGTTTGTATTGTTCGAGTATTGGCTCCACAGAGCTTCTTATTAGATCTGATGCTGCCTATGCTAGCATTCAAGCAAAACCACAAAATAAACTGTAACAGTTTAAAAACGTTTTTCCTAAGATTGATGGAAAGAAGCTAAAAGTACCTGATCAACATATGGTCAGATCTTGTTCATCATATGATTAAGCCAATTTAACTGTAGTTAACAACAAAAAGCGTATCAAACACCTAAACCGATTATTTTATGAAATAACTTTAATAAACAAAATGTAACTCAACTTTTGTCTCCTTGCAAATACAACCCAAGGAGGGTAATACTCTCCTGGAAGAAGCTTTCTTGAATCTGCAACGGTCATCCTTGCAAATGCTGCAATTGTTTTAGGCTACCTACATAAACGGGTTTAAAGAACAATAATAACAAACAAACATACCGGATCAATTACAGGTTAAGATGTGCAGGAAGAAATTGGTACCTACATAAATGTGCAGGAAGAAATTGGTACCTTTATTCTCCTGAGATCAGATCTATCCCATGCAGAGCCCAAATCACCACCGCCATTGTCTTCTTTTGTCCTCGTCGGAACCGGGTCCTCCGCCGCAGCGCCGCCGCGCCTGGTTGCCGGAATTCCATACAATAATGAGACTGCCATGTCTGGAAGAATTAAGGAACAAAGAAAAAGAAAAAAAAGACCCTTTAATTTCAAGAACACACATACACTAAATAATAATAACAATAACAATAATAATAATAATAATAATAATAATAACAATAATAATTTGGATAGGACGGAACAGGGTCTCTCTGTAGAGCACAAAAGGAGAAAACAAAGAAGAAACATCCAGGGAAAAAAAATCCAAACAAACCACAAATAAACCATACTATATCAATATTCATCGGCCAACATCGATGGAGCTTCATGACCGCTCCAGGCTAATGCTCACGCGCCAGAATGAGCGTTCTTCCACGTGAGCTCCGCCGTGTACGGTGCCGTCACCACCAGCAAACTCTACGTCTTCCGATCTAGGGTTTCAGGAAGCTCACGCGCCGGAGTGAGGGGTTGCCGCCGTGCACGTGATGCTCCGCCTAGCTCCACCTCCTCCTCTCTCTCTCTCTATAATGTAAACCGTGAATGTGTGTTTTATGTGGGGTGGGTTTCCTGGTTTTGGGTACAGCTGTTCGAAGAGAGAGAGATAAATGCGAGATCTGAAGAGGAATATGGTGGAAGGTGAAGAATACGGTGGAGTTAATGTGATGAGGAGTGATGGTTTGATAAAGGACAAAAATAACAAATTAATCACATATTTGCCATAATTACTGTTCAAAGAGTTTGCTAATTATTATAGTGTAATTATGTAATATAATGCAAAAAGATCCCATCTTTCATTGAATTTACAATAACCCATTAAATTAAACAACTAATAATTAAAAAAAAGCCCTAAAACAATAAATAAACCATAATGCACCACAACCCATTAAATAACAAGCAATAGAAACAATACAAGAATTAAGAATAACTTCACTAACCACTTTTGATGCCTTTCTTCTGCGCAATTTCGTATAAAATTCAACCGAAGAAATAACATTGCCTACACAAACACGATTGATCGGTTGTAACATTAGTTGTCTGATTAAAAAGGGGGAATGAAAACAAATGATTCAAACGCGTACCTAATGAACAGAAAATTCATATTCATACCAAACTAAAAACACGTACCTACGTATGGATGGGAAGAGAAATTGACGTGGATGTTTCACCATTCTAAATAAACCCTAGTTTTGAAACCGATTGGGAGCATTCACTCTAGGGCTGTTCACGAGCCGAGCCGAGCTGAACTGAGCTGAGCGGCTCATTTACAACCGAGCCGAAAACCGAGCGAGCATTCTTCGAGCGTGAATTTTTCCGAGCGAGCGCCGAGCGAGCGCCGAGCGGAGAGTAACTCGGACAACCATACAATTAGGATGTTTCCTTCAATGTTTTCGTTGTCCGGGTTGTTCGTTGTTGACCCTAATATTGAGGTTCGAGTGTCCGAAGATGAGGCTTATGTTGAGGTAGTGAGGGGATGAGCATACTGAAGAGAACAAGTGTCGCATTGTGACGTAGGGTGATATTAAGCAGCGTTTAGCAACGGACGACTAATAACATAATAAATTCAAGACTGTTTCTTCACGACTTTGGGTTTAATATCAAACTTAGTGTTAAATTTTTATTGGATTAAGCGAGCTAATTATATTTTACTTGTTTATCTTAGGCCAAATGTTATATATAAAGCTATAATTTTTTTTTTTTTTTTTGGAAGAAGACTTTCATTA
Source organism: Ambrosia x helenae (assembly GCA_030844895.1). NCBI lineage: Eukaryota > Viridiplantae > Streptophyta > Magnoliopsida > Asterales > Asteraceae > Ambrosia > Ambrosia x helenae. The sequence goes on from JAUTDX010000581.1 coordinate 20,678, forward strand.
AAAAACAGGAGACTCACACAAAATTACATCATATACAATGGGTATACACCCCAATCCTTCCAATCTAAATCCTTAAAACTAGACCGGTTTTTGGCCCAACAAAACGAAGAAGACTTAATACCGCAACAATATCGACCACTTTATGTCTAGCCTTGTGGAAAACAACACTATTCCGCTCCAACCAAATCATCCAACAAGTGATCATCATAATACCTCTCAAAATCTTCTTCTCCCACTTTTGCTTATTAGCCATGCATTCCATCTTCAGCAAATCCGTAATCGAGTCAAGACAAAAACCTTGTATGCGACACCAATCTCTAACTTTGGCCCAAACACCTTTCACAAAGTCACAGTCCACTATCAAATGAAAGGCAGATTCATGCGCGAACTCACAAAACGGACATCTTGTATCAAGAATATTAATACCCCTGTTGACCAGAGCGACTCGTGTCGGAATGCGGTCTAACTCCAGCCTCCAGATAAAAATATTAATTTTACTCGGGACCCAAGATTCCCATCTCATGGAACGGACCATCGGCGCACCGTATTTCTGACCCAACCAGTTTTTGACAGCAGCGACTGTGAACTTGCCGCTACTGCACTGGTTCCACACCCATCTGTCCCTATCCCCATTAAACCGGACCTGAGAAACAACCGCCTGAACATCTTGAGCTTCAGAAATGGCAGCAACAGTGTCTGTATTGAAACTCCAAACAACCGCTGTACCAACTGAATCACCTATCTGCTGCAAACGTTCTGCCACCCGAGCGTTTTTATCCTGATCTTGACTGAAAAGGCACGGCCATCTATCCATAAACGGAACATCACCATACCACACATCCTTCCAAAACAAAATACTCTCCCCATTCCCCGATTTTACCCCTGAGACAAGACAAGAAACTCGAACCATTAACCTCCAATCTGTCCAGCAAACGAACCACAGTTTTCCAACTACCCGTGCATCCGTTCTTCAAAGGAAGCAGGCGCCAGCGATTTCTACCCCCGTGTATACTCATAATAATCTTGCGCCAGAAACCATTCTCTTCTGTCTTGAAACGAAAAGCCCATTTAGCCAAAAGAGCTGTGTTAACGTCACAAAGTCTAGATACCCCAAGACCTCCTTCCTTCTTTGGTCTGGACACAATCTCCCAGGCTACCCAGTAAATGCCTCTCCCATCCTTACACCCGGACCACAGAAATTTACGCATAATCTTTTCAATATTATCCACAACCGCCAAGGGGGCTCTATATAAGGAAAAATGGTAGACCGGAAGAGCTGCAAGAACCGACTTTAACAAAGTCAGACGCCCCCAATAGAGAGCAGCTTCGACCTCCAAGAGCTCAATCTGTTCCGAACAATCTCCATTACCGGTTCCCAATTAGAAATTCGATTCATATTCGCCCCCACCTTGACTCCAAGATAAGAGAAAGGAAGCTTGCCAACTCGACACCCCAACACACTGGCTAGAATATCCACCTCCTCATCTCCAACCCCCAAACCAAAAATCACCGATTTGTGAAGATTAATCTTCAGCCCCGAGCATAAATAAAAAATACGAAGTAAACGGTTAGTATTTCGCAAGTTTTCTTCATTCCACTTCCCCAAAATCAAAGCATCATCCGCGTAAAGCATATGAGTCACCACCGGACCCCCACTGTTGATCTTAACCCCTTCCATAATCCCCAAACTCGAAGCTTTTCTAAGAAGACAATCCAACGCCTCCATGACAATAAGGAATAAGAAAGGAGAAAGAGGGTCCCCTTGTCTTATCCCCTTTTGGCAATCAAACTCGAAGGTCGGAGCACCATTCACAAGAACCGCTGATCGAGCAGAGACTAGAATACCCTTCACCCAAAGAACCCATTTCTCAGGAAACCCCATCTGCGACATAATAGACAAGAGAAAATCCCAACTGACATTATCATATGCCTTCTCGAAATCAATCTTCAAAAGAAAAACCTGTTTACGATTCCTCTTAATCCACCCAATGATCTCATTCAACATAGAGGCCCATCTAGGATATTTCTATCCTTAATAAAAGCAGATTGCGAGTTGGATATCACCTTCCCAATGACCTTTTTCAATCTAGTAGCCATCACTTTCGATATTATTTTACTAATCACTCCAATCAAGTTAATCGGCCTGTAATCTTTTAAGCCCACCGGAGTCTTTGTTTTAGCGATTAACGTAATAAAAGAAGTACTACACACCTTACTAATGAAGCCGTTAAGAAAAAAATCGTCGAACACCTGCATGAAGTCGTTTTCCAAATGGCTCCAAAAGTGAGTTATGAACCTGAAATTAAAACCGTCGGGTCCCGGGGCCTTGTCTGGACCACACTCAAACGCCGCAGCTTTAACTTCTTCTCTAGAGAACGGGGCAATCAAACCATCGATACATTCCACCGGGACCTGTTTCAAGTTGTCACAAAATAAAGGAGGTCTATCTTTGAATTCTTTTTTAAAGAGATTCCTGAAAAACCGGAGCACCTCCCTCTTAACATGCGCTGGCTTTTTAACCCACTTACCATCCACCAAGATACCCGGGATAGCATTAGAAGCACGTCTCCCTTTAATACACCGATGGAAATACCCGGAGTTTTCATCACCAAACATCGCCCAATTCACTCTAGCCTTTTGTTGAAGGTCTCTGTTTTTACGCCACATATATTTCTCCACCTCAATTTTACTTTGTTCCCAAACCCAAACTTCCTCCTCCTCGAGCTCCCTAACCTCCATGAGCTTCTCTATATTCGCAATATCATCTTTTATCAAAGCCATCTCACCCTCTTCTTTTTTACCGGTATCCTTCCACCACTTTTTAAGCGCATTCTTCACAAACGAGAGTTTCTTATGAAGCTTAATATCAGAAGGACCCTCCACAGTGCAATTCTCCAAAGCCTGAATAACAACCTGACTGCAATCATCCCTGTCTAACCAAGAGTCAAACCATTTAAAAGGTTTGGCACCATAATTAAAGCTATAAATATTAGTGTGATTTGGGTGTGTATATATAATTGTATACATGATAAGTAAATAATAATTTATTCGAGCCGAGCGGACCTTTGCTCATGCTTGGCTCGTTTACAAACCGAACCGAGTTGATCGGCTCATTTACATCCGAGCAAATGATCGAGCGAGCATCTTTTGAGCATTTTCCGAACGAGCGGCGAGCGATCCACGAGCGACGAGCAATTTGAACGACCCTAAATTTCACTCTTACTGTTTGATCTTTTGTTGTTTAGAAGACAAGAAGTAAGTGAGTATAAATGAGTATTTAACGGATCAATAAAAGTCTCATTCAAGATAAGGGACTTAATATTGAAATTAAATTGGGTTTAATGGGTTTTATGGATGTGGCATTATACGTTGTACATGAGGGCATAAAGGGAAGAAAATGACTAAAGATTAGTGATTTGTGAAGAGGCTCTTGAACTCCCATCTTAAAATTTTGATGAAATTACCTTATAGGACATCTTTGGTTCTTAATAAGATAACTAGCAAAAAACCCGCGCGATGCGGCGGGGATGGCAATTTGCAACGCGGTACTCGTTTCATGTTAGTTTATCAATAATTCTCGTGATACATTGTAAAGTTTTATGCTAGTTTATCGTCATAGCCAATCCCCTTATGGTAGAGTGGCACCCTCCTTGCTTTCCTTATGGGAGGTGGGAAGTTAGATTCCTACCGGCAGCAAAATGCTGCTGGTGGGCGTTTTACCGCAGTGGGTCTTCGGGTTTTCCCCAGGAACTGGTGTGAAATTATTGGTGGACCCGGGTTACTCTCGAAGTACTCCTTTGTCCAGTGGGTACTTCGTGAGTGCTCAGGGTGATTTGTTGGCCATTCAAAAAAAAAAAAGTTTGCCGTCATATCTATAGTTCGTTTTTATAAAGAAATTAAATATAATCATAGCTAACACAAATCAACTAATAATAATAATAATAATAATAATAATAATTTTCTTTTCAAATATTTGGATAACTATTATAAAAAGCGGAAAGTGAATATATGATTGTTACATGGGAACCATTGAGGTCATTTTAAAAAAAAAAAAATTCTATTTAAAAACTAATTTCTTATTTTTTCCCTTTTTAATAATAACTAGATTTTTACCCGACGCCGCGCGTTGCGGCGGCGGCACAATGCGTCCAACAGATGGCACCGACTGGTTATGTTTAGCATTAGGAGTAACACGAATTCTTAAACGCCACAACCCCACATTCCCTAATCTTATGTTTAAACTTTAAAAACATGAAAGAACACATTACCTTTGACTGCTCAAGGTGACGTAAATAAGTTGAATATGTTTGTAAGCCACACCCAGCTTAATCTCAGCAACATCCGAAAGAACATCAACTTTAGTCAAAATCAAATCACAAAAACCATTACCCTCATTTACATATTTCAGAGCAACAATAGCAAGCCAACCACAACGACGTAGAGGACTCGTGGTTACACCAACCTCCTGCCCAACAGCCTTGAGAAGATCCCTAGCGTCGCTAAATAATTCAATAGGAAATGTTCCAGATTAGGCCTTAACCTAAACAATGAAAGCCATCAAATTATATAATATCAGGATTAGGAGGCTATTAGAAATAAGCAAAGAAGACATCATACTTACTATTCCAATCAAAGCACCATGAACTATAGGAGTGATGCCTAGACCAGTGCATTAGCTCCACCTTATGGAATTAAAATGTGCGCATAAGGAGCGCGTATACAGTTAATCAATATTTGCAAATTAGACCGTGGAGCACAATGGGCCCGAGAAGCGCATATATGTTCTAGAGCATCATCGTAGAAACACAACACAATTAAATAACATTTTTGGAGTAAAAAGTTAGGTGGAAAAAAGCTGACCGTTTTCAGCTTCAGTCGCCGTTGAACCAACAATGGGAATTGAGTCGTTCGAGATACGTTTTTGTTTCCCGTTTTAGGTTCATACGATACCTTAAAAAAACCGAGGCGGGGCGTTAAGAAAACATCTTCGTACATATGTTTGAAAAGGCCGAGGAGGTAAGTTTAGCATTCATGCGGGTAGCTAATGTTGTTAACCGTTCAACAGCGTCTTAAGTGGCACTACCACCAAATCAGTTTTGTTGCCAGAGGTATCAGAGGAGCTCAATCAACAACAATAAGGTTTACGCATGATCTTTGGTTAAAGATATAGGTTACCATGTGATCAACTCCAAAGGCTGTAACGAAGACTCATGGATGATTGAGATTAGATAGCATAATAACCTTCTAAGTAGGTCTGCAACTTCTGTTTATCCATATTCACAATTCACTAAACTTAATTTTTCTTGTTCATTGGATCCAACCATATATACTGTACTATTAGTCCCTTTGAGATCATAAAGAAAGTAAAAAAAAAAAACATTAATAAAACACACAAAACATCACCCTTGAACTCTACTTAGAAGTTATGATTCAATAAATGCTTTAGACTTATTCTTATCAAGTTCAGAGCATACAACACACACACAATCATTGTTTCTTTCCCATTTAAATTGATATTAACTTCACATATTCCAATTGTAATCAACATATTTGGGTGGTCAGATTTATTATGAAGCCCATAACAATCCTTAAACTTAGTAAAACCATACAATCTAAACATCTCGGTACCCTTTACAACAAAATTCACATATCTAAACCATCAAATCTTATAAACATTCTTTAATACAACATACGCAAGCAACAGAAAAAAAATCAAACCAAAGAATACGACGACATTTCTACAAACACCTGGCGTGGATACCAATCAAAGTACAAACTCAGGAATTTGAAACTCATTAACATGCACAACTAAGAACTCAGGAACCAAAAGACAACAAAAACAAACGGCAAACATAATAAACAACAACACATCTGAAATTCGATGAAAATAGATCAGACAAACACCCAGGAAAACACATTCGTAGAAATACGTCGAGAAGCCATATGTAATAGCAACAAAAACCACATGAATGAGGCTACTTCAAGAGAAAATTCAAGAGAAAAAATGAGTGACACCTTAACAGAAAGCATGATAAAGAAATATATACCTTGTGATCGATTTAAAGTGTTTTTGAGGAACCTGGAAAATCCGGCCGGCGTAGATGATCGACTGAGTTCTCCTCTTTAATCTCCTCATTCTCTTCTTCTTCCACTACAGAACAACAGATCCAATAAATAGGTTAAAATCACCCTAAAGGGTAAGAAAATGACCTTATCTGCCATCACCGATGCTCTGCTCTCTGATCGGATTCGATTGGCCTTCGTGCTTGGGGGGACTGTTGTAGCGCGGAAAAAGCCAATTCGCCGGCGAACGAAACAGTTGCCGGAAAATGGTTAGAGAGAAGGGCGATGCTACCTTTTAAGAGAGAAATAAGTGTCGGGCCTTTGGTTTAGGTTTAGAGAGAAGAAGAACAAAGGCATGTCTGACCTTTGGTTTAGAGAGAAAAAGAACAAAGCAGGGTCTTGTACGTTGGGTTTGCTGTGGTGGGTTGTACGGTACAACATGCACGCATCCCAAAAATGTTTGGTTTGTGGTACTGTAGGTGAACAGTACTGTTACACTCACATTAAGAACTTGCTAAATATAGGAAGGATAATAATAGTAATAGAGATGACTTGCATTATTGCATTAGTTATTTGTACAATGCTAATCAAATGTTGTACATAGGGGCATAAAGGGAAGGATTTGACAAAAATATAGTTGTTTACCTTGTGACCTTTTGTATGCCATCTTAAAATGATGGTGAAATTACCTTCTCAACCATCTCTCCTCCTTTATAAGGTAGTAGAGTCCTCCTTTATAAGGTAGTAAAGATAAATAAATAAATAATAGAGATTAAGGAGAATTAAGTTATAGCCTCGTGTATTACACAATTTCTTTCTTAATCTAAAGAAAAACATAATAACCAAGGTTGTAGAACTCGCTAGGCGCTAGTCGGCCGGTGGGGTACCGACTAGGGATTAATCGGATTGGATTTATATATGTATTTTTCCAAATTTATACATCTATAATGTTAATTTTATACCTTATATGTATAAATTTTGAAGTTTAGGCGCCAAAGGATGGGGGGTTAAATATTAAAATACCTGAACTTAAATAACCATAATCACCTTCATCTTTCACCATATCCCGTTTTTTCCTCCCATTCCTTCTTTCATTGTACGGAACCATCAGACGCAACTAGGTTTTTTGGAGTTTCATCGATTTTGGTTCTAAATCATGGATTGTCATCCAATTTTGAGCTAAGAACTTATTTGATTTGATCGATTTGCTCCAGTTTTGACTCGTTCGAATTCATTTTTGACCTAATTTTGAGTTTTTTAGGTCCGACAAGGACCAGCTTGGTCAGACTAATTGGAGATCAATCGCGATATTTACAACATTGGACTGCCACCGATTAATTTAGTGATTAGCCCAAAATTAATCAGTAAAGTGGGGACTAGCGATTAATCACCGATTAATCGGTGATTAATCGGGATTTTTACAACCTTGATAATAACTTTGAAATCCTTTTGTTGTTTGGGAGTTTTCTCGACCTTTCTTTATTTAGTGTGAATTTCGAATTTTTCAAATCCAAATCAAATTCTGAACACCCTAGATCAAATTAAAGTTCAAGTCAAACAATTTGTAGCCAATAAGATTTTTGTAGGCACCTTCTTGTGGGTTTTGAATAAAAGTAAAATCAGTTTGTCACGCGGGATTTAAACCGTTATCTTAATGTTTAAAATTGGGGCTCTCATCACCATTCTACATATTTAGTTTTGGTTTCCTTCAATAGTTAATTATTTTCAGATGCTTCACGAACCATATTCTTGAGTAAAAAGAAAAAAGAAAGAAGAGAACGAAAAGAGAACTTCGTATTTTATACAATTCAAGAGCCTAATATTTCAAAGATAATTATATTATTATTATTATTATTAGTAATGAAAGGTAGCTTAAGTAACATTAGAGGAGAAGTGGAGATTTGAGTTTGAAGATTAGAGGTCTCAAGTTTGAATCTAATTCTAACCGGGTTTTATCGCAATAAATCTTCGAGCAACGAGTTTCTACTAGACCTGAAGATGATGGACTTGAGCTACGCAGTGTTGTCTGTGATCACAGACGTATGGGGTCACATTTATTAGGTTACTCAAGGTAACAGGGCTTTTAGCCAAGAATTCGTTGATTGATATATAGTATTTTAAAATCTTATAAAAGATTTTTAAATAGTAAAAAGTAGGTTTTATTTTGTTTAACCAGTAGAAAAAAAATAACTTTCTTAGGTCCACCAACTAATCACGTGAAAAAATAAAATATAGGGTCAAATAATCGAAAGCGTTTGGATTGATACTAAAATGAAAAAGCAAAGGCCCATCATGCAATCATGAGTCAGCCTCTAATAATAATAATAATAATTACCGTTTTTCCTTTTGCTTTTTAGATTAGAACTACTTACACTTATTAAGAAACAGCTTTGCATTGTTGTAATCTCTAAAAATATGGACATTGCCACTAAAAGTGTCCACTAAATAAGACCCGTTCCACTTCCACTCAAACTAGTTATGGACATTGCCACTAAAAAAGAGTCCGCAGTTTGAAATCAATAATTCTAACAGTCACTTTTATTATACCTTATTTTATTTTTAAAACTCGTTAAACTAGAATCAAGGATGGTTTACCGTGTAAATTTCACTAATTCACTTTTTATATACTTCTTATTTCAACTAAAACGTGTTTATACGGATTGATTAATTGGAAAACTGATATAATTTTGTTTTTCCGGCATATATCTTATTTAAGCTTATATAAACTTAAGTTAATGCGTGGGTATGATCGAGTTTACGACTCTTTTCAAAATTAAATTGCAATGATGTCATATATCACAAAAATAAACACATGTCAACAACTTTACATGCTTTATTTGTTAGATCAACCGGGTGTGGTCGACATAAATTCAAACGAAATGATGAACACTTACCTGGTTTTAGTTGTAAAGCTTGTGGAGTTTTTGTTCATAATCATTATGATTGTCCTTTCTAAAGAGTTTATGTTTTATTTCTAATTTTTAATTTGCTTTAATCGTGGTAGATTATTTATCAAAATAGGTGATTTGAAGGGTGAAAGCTTATTTATCTTTTATTTAAAAATTTATTGAATGCATAATTTCTCCATGTGCCTCTATTAAACTACGTTAAGTTTTTCAACATCCTTTTGGGGAAAAAGAAACTAGTTAATTTTGTGGTGTAAATATTGAATATTACCTTTGCGGCATAATTTTTTGTTGTTGTTTGGTGTGTATCGAGATAGTTGATTTGGATTTTGGAGGTTCCGTAAGATGGTATTGCGGATTCAGTTCGCTTTTAACAAGTTATACTCGTTTGAATCAAATATATTAGTAGGCCTATGGGTTATAATCCTGATAGTACATCAAACTTATTAGATTATAAGTTGTTATATAATATAGATTTGATAAATAAGTTGTATGTGTTAAGGTGAAATAGTTTAACATGTTTATGTAAACTGGTTGACTTACCAATCCATTTAGCTAAACAAGTAGACGCACAAGTTGTTGTATAATATAGATTTGACCATGACCCGTTTAACCGACATATTACAACTTAGTAACCCGTTAAACACGTTTGACGGAATAGACGAATTGGTCGGTTATACGATTTGAAGTGTATACACAACTAAATATATATTCGTGTTTGAGTTCAGCTGAATTCAACAACCTCATAGATAAATTATTTTTAACTAAAGGTGTTTAGCATTTAATAGTTGTTAATGTAATTGATCAATCATCATAAATTGTTGAGTAAAGTACAATTTGCATCGTTATAGTTTGATGATGCGATCAACCTAAGCCTCCCCTTGTGAAATCAAATCTTGCATGTCAAACCCGATGTAGTTGATTAGGTTTTATAACAGAGAAATAGTGTTTAAATGTTTGATAATAACTATTAATCTGTGAAAAGAATTTGATATGAAACATTAATAAGGTTGGGTGGAGATTTAACAGAATTGATAAGGTTTGATGAAGTGTTAAAGAGGCAAGTGACCGAGCACTTATATGTTTGGTTAATAATAACAGTAATGGAAATGTAAAAGGAAAAGGAAGAATAAAGAAAAGGTTGTGTAATTTAAATTTTGGTGGGGACGAAGACACAAAAGAAACAGGAGCTGCAGTAGCAGTAGACGCTGACAGAAACCCACTCACTACACTACACACTCTACTCTTTTCACTTCACTTGGGTCTTTTAATTTTCAATAATAATAATAATAATAACCATTTTCTTCACACCTAATTCCTTCCTTCCTTAAGGCCACTTCCTCCATGGCTGCCGGCTGCTCATGTATTAGTATTACCCTCACCATCATCCTCCTCTCACTACTTCTCTCCCTCCTCACTGTTTCTGCACTCCGCCACACAACCTTCATCGTTCGTGTTCAACACGACGCTAAACCTTCTGTCTTCCCTACCCACTCCCACTGGTACCATTCTACCCTCTCTTCTGTCTCCGATACCCAAACCCACTCCCTTTCCTCACCTATTAATATTATTCACACCTATGATACCGTTTTCCATGGCTTCTCCGCCAAGCTCTCCGCCATCGAGGCCTCCAAGCTCGAATCTGTTTCTGGTGTACTCTCTGTCATTCCCGAACAGGTCCGTCACCTGCACACCACGCGTTCACCCGAGTTCCTGGGCCTCAAGGCCTCCTCCGGCAGCGCCGGCTTACTCAAAGAGTCGGACTTCGGGTCGGATCTGGTCATTGGAGTTTTGGATACTGGTATTTGGCCCGAGAGACAGAGTTTCAACGACAAGGGGTTGGGCCATGTCCCGCTTAAATGGAAGGCAGTTGCACCACTGGTTTCCCCTTCTGCAACCGCAAGTTAATTGGTGCCAAGTACTTCTCTGCCGGCTATGAAGCAACCAGTGGCAAAATGAACGAAACCATGGAGCACCGCTCCCTCGAGACTCTGATGGTCATGGCACCCACACTGCTTCAATCGCCGCTGGTAGGTACGTTTTCCCTGCCTCTACTCTTGGTTATGCCCGTGGTGTTGCTGCTGGAATGGCTCCTAAAGCTCGCCTTGCCGCCTATAAGGTTTGCTGGAACGCCGGTTGCTTTGATTCCGATATCCTCGCCGCCTTCGACTCCGCTGTCTCAGACGGTGTTGATGTTATATCCCTCAGTGTTGGCGGCGTTGTTGTGCCCTACTACCTCGATGCCATTGCCATTGGTGCTTATGGCGCTTCCGACCACGGCGTTTTCGTCTCTGCTTCTGCCGGCAACGGTGGTCCTGGCGGTCTCACTGTTACAAACATAGCTCCCTGGGTCACTACTGTAGGTGCAGGAGCAATCGATCGAGACTTCCCTGCCGACGTCAAGCTAGGAAACGGCAAATTGATTCCAGGTGTCAGCGTCTACGGTGGACCCGCATTGTCACACCACCGTCTCTATCCCCTCATCTACGCCGGCAACGAAGGCGGAGACGGTTACTCTGCTTCCTTGTGTCTAGAAGGCTCTCTAGATCCCAATTCCGTCAAGGGTAAAATCGTTTTATGTGATAGAGGCATCAATTCAAGGGCTGCCAAAGGGGAAGTCGTTAAGAAGGCTGGCGGCATTGGAATGATTTTAGCAAATGGCGTGTTCGACGGTGAGGGTTTAGTCGCGGATTGCCACGTCCTTCCTGCAACCTCTGTTGGCGCATCCTCTGGCGACCAGATAAGAAGGTACATCTCCTCGGCTTCTTCGAAATCCAAATCTCCACCAACAGCCACGATTATTTTCAAAGGAACCAGAATAAACGTGCGGCCAGCACCTGTAGTGGCCTCATTTTCAGCCGCGGACCTAACCCTGAGTCACCCGAGATTTTAAAACCAGACCTTATTGCCCCAGGACTTAATATTCTTGCAGCCTGGCCAGACAAAGTAGGGCCGTCTGGCCTTGCGTCTGATAACCGCAAAACAGAATTTAACATATTATCTGGTACATCCATGGCCTGCCCTCATGTTTCGGGTCTAGCCGCTCTGTTGAAAGCGGCCCACCCAGAATGGAGTCCTGCTGCAATCAAATCAGCACTCATTACAACTGCTTATACAGTAGATAACCGAGGGGAAACAATGATAGACGAGTCCACTGGAAACTCATCTACAGTAATGGATTTTGGGGCAGGTCATGTCCACCCACAGAAGGCCATGGATCCTGGTTTGGTATACGACATTAGCTCATACGATTACATTGACTTCCTGTGTAATTCGAATTACACGACCAAAAACATCCAAGTGATAACCAGGAAAGAGTCGGACTGTAGCCGTGCAAAAAAGGCGGGCCATTCAGGGAACTTGAATGTCCCGTCTATGATGGCTGTTTTCCAACAATATGGGAAGCAGAAAATGTCAACACACTTCATCAGAACAGTGACAAATGTAGGTGTGGCGAATTCAGTTTACAGCGTGAGCATAAGGCCACCAAGAGGGATGAATGTGACAGTGGAACCAATGGAGCTTGCATTCAGGCGGGTGGGGCAGAAGCTTAACTTTTTGGTGAGGGTGAAAGTGGCAGCACTAAAGCTGTCTCCAGGAAGTTCGATCACGAAAAGCGGGTCAATTGAATGGTCGGACGGTAAACACGTTGTAACAAGTCCAGTGGTTGTCACAATGCAACAACCTCTGTGATTGCCTGATATATAATGCTTGGGTTGGATTTGGTTTCAACTTTGCAGGGTTGGTTGGTTGGTTGGTTAATTAAGGTTGCTAGTAGAATGAACGTGTTTAAATCAGAAAGAACCACGAATATGTTTTTGCATAAAACATGTGATTTGGTGTATTATGTTATTATCTATTATTATATTTTTTTTTTTTTGAAAGGTGAACTTCATTAAAAAAGGCCCCCGGCCCTCAAAGCAAGGACCGAAGCACCAACACTTACATCAAATACAAAGGGTACAAAGCCCATTCTTTTCAAACCACATTCTTGAATCTAGATCTATTCTTTAACCAAAGGAACGCTAACGACTTAACTTTAGACACAACTTCCATCACTTTAGCTTCCTTATCGTTAAAAATCTTCTCGTTTCGAGCGTTCCAAATAGCCCACATCGTAACAAAAATAATACCTTGAAGGATCTTCCTGGCATCGTTCTTAATGTTTCCGAAATCAAGATTAAAAAGATCTTTAACTTCGAAAGCAAAAATAGGGCCTATTTTGCACCAAGAGCCGATAGCCGACCAAACTCCAAACGACCACCCACACCCGGTGAAAAGATGAAGAGAATTTTCATCGGGCCCCTCACAGAGAACACAGCCAGAATTCTGAATGGTAACCTGTCTCCTACGAAGCGCCTCCCGAGTAGGAATTCTATCTTTTTCAAGCCTCCAAGAGAAGATATTAACTTTTAAAGGAACCCACTTGACCCATTTAAAAGCGCTAAGACCATGGTGATTTCTGTCCGATATTATAAGCTTTCGGAAACCAGCAACCTTATAATGACCTTCCGCATTCATCTCCCACTTCCAATTGTCTGAAGAGTCATTCAAAGTAAAACCTTGCAGCAAAGCATTAAGCTGCACTAAATCTAGCGCTTCCTGACCAGTCAAAACACCATTCTTCCATCTGCATGAGACAGAAGCCGAACTGGAATTCCAAACAGAATGAATGACCTCCTGCTTATCAACAGCAGCTCGAAACAGACTGGGAAACTTTTCTCTGAATGGAATATCACCATGCCATTTATCTAGCCAAAATCTCAGTCGCTTCCCATTTCCGACCACACCTTTAAATTGGGAACTAAGATTATTAGACTGCACCACTACCTTGTTTAGCCACGAAACCATAATCTTCCATCCTCCTGAACCGGACTGGTTACACGGAAGGAGGTCCCAAACCTTTTTTCGATCATGACAAAACTCGATGACTTTCCGCCAAAGAGAAAAAGGTTCAACCTTAAAGCGCCACACCCATTTAACAAGAAGCGCTAAGTTCATATCAATTAAATTGGCGACTCCCAAACCACCAAATTTCTTAGGAGTCGTAACTACCTCCCAAGCTACCCAATGAATCTTCTTCACGGTGTCATCCCCCGCCCACAAAAAACTATCTATTATAATAATTATCTATTATTATATGACAAGAGTTTTAATATTGTAATTCAACATCATTATTCTATACCCTACTACGTTCACTTGCATTTATTAAACAAAAACAAACGGGTCAATTGTTTCTACTAAAGAACTTACTTGGGTTGGGTTGGGTTTGGGCTGAATCATGTATTGTCATGAAAGATAAACGGACTATAAAATCAAAGTTGAGTCTTGGTCATTTGACCCTCTTATTATTAATATTAATTAAAATTAATATATATGTGTGTGTGGGTGGGTGGTGGTTGGGGGGGGGGGGGGGGTCACTATGAAAGGCACTGCTACCTTACTTTAACCTCACTACCATCACGGCCGCCAATGGTGATGGTAGTGAGTTCGTGAAGGAAACCGTGTAAAAATTATCCCCAATTAATTTTTAACCCCTCCAAATGCAACGGTAAACAAAAAATAAAATTAAAACACACAAAACCATAATATTAAACATAATACAAATATTAAAAGTACTTAAACACACAAAACATAATTTTTTAAACCTAACGCAATAATTGTCATGCCAAAAATTGGTCGAAATTGTTGTGGTACCTAGCCACATAGTCAACTTGTGTGAGCTCGATTGCCAAATCCTTATCAACATCAGGGTTCTCCCTCATGATGGATGCAAATGTGGTGTTCCACCGGTCACACTTATTGAGATCCGTTCAATTTCGTTGAAGCGATTGAATGATGCGGTTGTTTTCACGCGGTTTCAAAACGAGTTATCCCCAAAAGGCGGCAGCGATTTTGTTGTTGAATAGGGGTGTTTTGGGCGTTTTCCAAGCATGGCATTTCTACTTCACGCATAATTCTACACTCAAACCAATACACTATCTATTATGAGTTATGACTTATGAGAGAATAAGTGAAAAAAGAGTAGAGATAAAAAGAAAAGGTAAAAAGTAAAAAAGAGTATACAAAACCATTTTCCAGCGAACGGGGAACTTGTAGCTGGTTTGGTGATTGTTTGAGGAAGAAGAAAGAAAAAGCCATTAAAAAAACGAAGAAAGAAAAAATATTATTAATAACTTCAAACTTCAAAGTGTAAAGCATAGGGTACCTACCGTCTGAGCCTAATCAATGTTAATCCGGCCCATTGGACCACACTATGGCTACAGCTAGTCCATCCACCTAGGGACCACAATTATATGCTTGTTCTAAATTTAAATGCAACACGGGTGGCCCTTTATATTAACAATAAATGAACTATATTATTATACTAGATTATACCCTGGGAACGTCCCGGGGTTGAGAAATCTAATATAACATATTAATTTTATATATGAAATAAAATGATTCGCTTTACAGTTACATGTAAGAAAGCTTCGGGTAACACCTAACCTAAAACAATTAAAAATGTATCTCCAATGTTAACGTCTAACCTTATACAATGTATAGCTCTAATATTAATATCTAACCAAAAACAATGTATAACTCGAACAAAACCTCACAAAAAAATAGTCGTTTTTTTTCTCCGTTTTTTATATATAGCACTATGGTACTCGTTGGAAAGATAATAAAACGCTCGTTAATTTGGTATAATTTTTTTCTTTAAAAAATCTCTTATATAAAAGATATTAATGTTTAAAAGTTATGAGAGGAAACATAAGAGAGAAAAATCAAATTTTATTTTTAAATATTTTTTTCCTAAAATATCTCAATGCCACATGGGATGACACATGGCACATTCAAGGAGGAGAATGCCTCTTTAAGTGACATGTCATTAAAATGGCTTTGGTTTATTATATGTATAGATTTGTATATAATTTACGTATAGATATATTAAGTAGTTATTCACAATTGAACGAGTCTTGATTTGTTGTAACAACTAGTGAGTTACCTGCGCTTCGTAGCGGGAGTTCGGTCCATATTGATTTGGTTCGTTACGGTACCACTACGACGGTATTACATCACAAGTGTCATGAAGTACTTGCACAATAAAAGTTAAAAACATTATAATTATTATCAATCAATCGAATTTTAGGCAATTGTAGGAAATCTGAATTAGAACAAGATTCAAACTAACACCTCCATGACTGGCCAATCAAATGAGGAAATCAAAGTCATCTTTGAAATTAAGTGAGGTTGGCGTTTGGATTGATTAAAATTAACCGATGTTAGTTGGAGGTGGATGTTAATCGGATTGGATTTTTGGAGAAGAACAATATTTGAAGAATTTGTTATTGATGATGATAGTGTTCTAAGTTTAAAAGTTTTTGGTTATTTATTTGTTAGATCTCTAAGGAATTAAAGTTTTGAAAGAGTTTTAACAAAATTACGTAATTTTGGATAGTTTTGCATGTTAGAGTAGATGGATAACAACCATGTACTCAGTTTCCCCTTATAAAATCGATATATTAACAAATTGACCAAAGAAATTACATGAATAAACATCGAATTTTTAGACTATGTGTAATGAATGGTAAGGCAGGGGTGCCACATTAGCACGACGCCCAGGGACCACTGCGCCCCTCACTAATCTATCACAGGGAAGTAAGTGTAAGCATTTTAGTTTTTGTAAAATACAAGAGTTAAAAGTATGTAGGCCGGGTAAGGCCCAATTCTCCAAGGGAGGGCAAGACTAAAAAATAGCCCGAACCAAAACATACTACTAACTAATACAAGGGAAGGGAAGGGAAGGGAAGGGAAGGGATCATCATCTGAGATAGAAGGAAGATCCAATGCCTGAACACATTATAACATAACCCTTTCTTCTTCTGCGTCTCACTGCCGGTTACAGCTGTGAATATCTTCAGTTAATATCTCTCTAAGTAAGATATTTCCCACCTTTGAGGCTTTTGCTTTATTTTTATTAGGGTTTTCTTCTTTTCTTGTTTGCCAGTCAGCTTTGATTATTATTATTATACTAAAGAAAGAAATAAAGAAATAAATTCATGAATAGCAAAGTGGTTTGTTGATATGTTATAGAATTCCCTCCCTCCCACAGGACAGAGACTTGGAGCTAATTGTATCTAAATAAATAGTGTAATGTAATTCATTTGATAGGGCTTCTTTTATTTATTCTAAGGAGGAAAAAAAATGTCCAAAATTCGAGGTATATGGCAAGCATCTTTAACCGCCACTAAAAGAGGTATGCATTACCCTCCCTACCTGTTACTACGTTCCCTCCCGCTTCTTCTGTATTGACATAAACATTCGATTGGATTGGATTGGATTGCAGCTCTCACTTGGAACATTGATGACTTGATTCCTCCTAGCGAACGATATATTTACAACTTCACTTCTAAACAAGACCTTAATAAGTGGCATTTGTATTCCGATTCTCAATACGGAGGTATTATTATTAAACTCATTTTGGGTCTCAAACTCTCAATCTAGTTGATTGATATCTTCAATTGTATACAGGTTTATCATCAGCAGCTTTAGAGATCACAAATGCTGGAAACGACCAACCTGCTACTGGTTAGTTACTATATATTATATGCAACCACACTCCTCTCTCTCTCTCCCTCCCTCCATATTTTTTCTTCCCTGCCTGCTTTTCACCCTTTATTCTTTATAGGAGTTTTCTCTGGAAATCTGTCTTTGGATGTTACCGAGGGTACAAAATGGAATATTAGCAGAAGTGGCTTCTGTGGAATGAGGTCTAAAAAGGTGGACCTCTTTGATGGCTATATCAATACTTTGTGGTCTTAATCTGAATTCAATCATACACTGCATACATGTTTCTAGCAACACTGTTGCTGATTCCCTTTTATCTGATGCAGTTTGATGGCTTTATCGATTTAGACCCTTATGATACTATAGCACTAAAAATTAAAGGAGATGGTAGAAGTTATATATCAACTGTGAGTGCTCTTATTTCTTTGTCTTTTTTTAACATGGCACTATACTGCATTCTTTTGATTTTTTAGTTGGTACTAAAGCTTTAAATTTTGATGCAGATTTATACAGAGAATTGGGTAAATTCACCTGGACAAATGGAAGATAACTCATGGCAAGCATTTGTTGCTGTGCCTAAAGACAACTGGGTTGTTGCAAAAGTAAGTAATCAAAGTCATTTGTTATGTTAAAATTAGAAAGCAGTTTCTTGTTTTCTTAGGATCAAATTTCTGCAGTGTTATTGAACATGTTGGTGCTGAGTGTAAAATCACAAGATAAGACGAGAAATAAGTAGGTAACCAGAACTACAAAAGGCAATCCTAATGTTACAAGAGCAAACACTATTACAATAATAGGAATAATAGAAGAGTGAAACAACATCATGGAAGCTTAAATAGAAAAGGCTGTTATCATATGATAAGAAACTTTGACCTTAAAAATCAACAAAAATTATATACATGGTTTTTACAAGAGATTTATGGCACATTTCTTAAGTTCTGTAAGTTTTGTTTTTCGCTAATATCCATTAATATGCATATAAAAAATACTGAATTGTTCAAATGAATCAAAATATGCCTGGTAATCTTAACCCGAACCAGGGAAACGGGCAGGGATGGGCATATAATTATTTGTATTTGGGTTGAAACGGGCAGGTACTTATTGAATGGGTTGGCAAAAAAGTAGGTTAAACTAAGGACGGGTCATAATGTTGTTTCACTGATTATTTTTCAAATGAACTGTAAGAACACCGTTGTAAGCATCACCATCTACAATAAACCATAATACGACACCATCACCACCACTTGCGGTCGTCACGGTCGCAACCACCACCTGCGGATGTTAGTCCATATATTGCCTTTCCACCACCAAGCATCTCTAATACGAAAGCAAAACAAGGTGTGTTGTTTGACCGGATTTCTTGAGCAGATCTAGTGGTCACCGGTGGATGCTGAAAGATTGAAGCGGTGGTTGTGGAGGGTGGACTTGCCCAAGTGTTAGGATTTAGGAAGAGATAGAACCACATTTTAGAAGGGGTGAGCTGGATGTGGGTGTATTAACCTTTCAGATATTGACTCGATAATATCAGAATAAATAAATTAAAATAAATCAAGAGTCAAAGAGCTAACAAGAAAGTCAACCTCTAAGCGACCTGTTTTGACCCGTAACCGTTCTTTGTCAAAACCCATTCTGATCCGAAACAAAATAACCCTTTTTTCAAAGTGACCCGTTTTGACCCGAAACCGTTCTGGCCTGTTAACCCGCCCGCCCCGCCCATTTTTCCAGCTCTAAATCAACATAATGCACATGAACTTAAATGAAATGTTAGGAATGAAGTACTTAAATAATATCTATTTGAGGTAGATAAACTACACATCGTAACCACAAATTAGTTAAAATTATTTTTTTTATCTACAATAAACCTCAAACAAAAAGCTACAAAACAGTCTTAGGGACGGTATTTCGAGAAGAGGAACCTTGCAAGTAAGTTTAAAATGGGATACAAATTTTAATGAAGTGACTAGTGATATCTTTTATATCCGAGTCTTTTTAATTCAGATTCAAAGATGAATCTATACTTCCTCTTTCTTTTTCACCATTATCATCCACAGATAATTAGAAGAAGTTTGGTTTGAAATTTAATTGACACAATTCACAAAGTAACAATGTCAATGAGTTAATCTAATTGTAAATCAATGTTAAATTAGTAAGGAATAATATGTGAAGATTATAATTTATGATTAGAGAATATACTTACATATACAAAAAAAATCTCATTAGGAGAAATTTATCAAATAGTTGGTGCTTATAAAAGAACACATCACAAAAAGTAAGAAGCAAACTTGATTTATTTCAACAAAGCAATTACACTGACTGAGAGAAGAGAGACGGATTTAGAGAGATTCAATGAGAGACTTAAATCTTGATCATAGATAAAAGACAGAACTTTGGAAGCTGGAGGGTTTACTACCAGGACTGAAGGCAAGGTCGTGGAGCCATAGACAGTTGGTGTTTAGTGCTAAATGTCTAATCTTAAGAAAGGGGAGAGTGAGAAATATTTATAACACACTTATCTTCTTTATTTGTCACTACTTTTCTATTCAATTACACAAATGCCGCTATGCGTTTGAGCCATTGATGAGATCATTAATGGTCCATATTGTTTCTTGAAAAACATGTGGTCCCTTTTTCTATTTTAAAAATTCAATTAATCTTTTGATCAAATTGCTGGGGTTAGATGGAGAGATTTGGTCTATTGGAATCTGTGATGTGCTAGTCTTCTGTTTCCTCCATTTTCTCGGTATTCGCCAGGATGCATACCATAATCTTCCTTTAACTATACTTCACAGGTATTAGTATTACTCACTTACCTTACCTGATATGCATTTTAAAACATTGCTCAGCTGATGCAAATGTAACGTTTCCCTTTAAGTATAGAACATGTTGAATAAGTAAACAGACATATTGTGCACAATGCCGGGTCTTCTAACACATACTTAGTACGCAAAACATGGCACCCTCCCTGGGAAAAATACATGTTCAACCACACTTGACTCCCCAATTCGAAGTTACTCCAAGCAATATCATGGATGGTTGTCACCATCCCTCTAGTCGTGCTTTACAGTGCTTAGGCCTAGGTAATCAAGTGGGATTTTTTACTCTTCAATACCTCTCCTACCCACACTTAACCTTCCAGTCCGAAGTTACTCCAAGCGTTATCATGGATGGTTAATTGGTTATTAGTTATCACCATCCCTCTCTGTGCTAGTCTGTGCTCTGGCCTGGGTAGTTAAGTGGGCTATCCTAGATGGTGTATCCACCTCCAAGATGATCTCACCATCCCATTCCTTTATTCTCTCCTTGTTGGCATTACCTGGCCATTTCCTATGCCCACATCAACCTTCTTGGCATAGCCCTTACTAGTATGTACCTTTCGGACATTTCCCCTATGCCTTTGCCAACCCTCAGAGCTACCCGATCCTTATTATAGGTGAGAACTTAGCTAAATACTCTCTACTGCATGTTGTTGTAGGGTCGCCTTGCTCTCTGCCTAAAAATAACTAGCTTGTAACAACCGACGGGATATAGAAATCTCGGGATTCTCACAATAAAATGTACCAAATGAGAGTCTTAAAGGCCTATTTATAGGCTGAATCGATGGCGGTAACGAACAGTTAATAGCAGTCCTCCACCAGTGGTTAGTCAACATGCACTTATCATCCTCTCAATTCAGCCTTGCTCAGCACATAGCAGACTGTTATGCTTGGGGTAGCGGCCCACTAATCCCCTTTTTAACATCCGGATCGTCGAGAAATCCCGGTTTCATATAATATGGCTCCTATCACTCATTTCCTAGCCTGAGATGTGCTTATTTGAAGCATGGGGCTACGGGCTCTTTCTTGTCAAATCGTCTTTTGATTTCGCTTCTGGTTAGGTTCTAGTGTAGCGTTTCTCAACTGACACTTATCAATACTCGTAGTTTTGGTGTGTCTCAACTCTCAAACTCCTAACCTTCATCGCTTGAAGTTCAGGGTATTACTTAGCATGTCAACTGTTTGCTTTTTTTTTCAAAGATTTCTGACGAGTCATCTTAGTTGTTACTTTCAAACTTTTAAGTGAATATAATTTTTTAATATTTTGTTTGCATAAGCATTTTTTGCATATGAAGCATTTTGATGTAAATAGGTGTCACATACTTTATTTACAAGTAAAATCAGTTAAAAAATGAGGTTGAGTGCTAAATTTGGTAACAAATATTTTGCCCCTTACTTAAAGATGATTGTTTATATTATGAAAAAATGGTAGCACTTTTTTTTTTCCTTTTTCTGTTTGTGTGTTATTTGTCCTTTATTTTTTGTGTGATTAGCTAGTGTTGAGAATTGCAGATTCCTCTGGCTCATTATCTTCCAACATGGAGAGGAAATGTAATAGAAGCAGATATAGAAATGAATCCAGGTAGAGTTGTTGGCATGTCACTGTCTGTGAATGCTGAAGGTGGGGTCCCTGGTGCTCAAACTGGCCCAGGTGATTTTCGGTTGGAAATAGACTGGATCAAAGCTTTGAGAACTCAATGAACTGCCTTCAAATTGTAGTTAAAAACATACCTGCTTTAATAATAATATATCTGAACATATAAAACTTCTCTAGCTTTGTTCCTGAATTGATCTGGAACACAACATGATAAATTTTGCATCAGCCTGCCTACTATGGTAATGATTATCTGCAATGTGCGATTGGGTCCTCAGAAGATACCTGAATTTGTAATCCGTCTTAGAAGTCGTGTTGTGGTCGTCTTTATGAAAATCCGTTTGCCAATGTGTTTGGTGGCATAATTTAATTTGTGATCACAGTCAGTCGTCTTGTGAATTTGTGATTATGTTGTTATTAGACCAAAAGACGGAATGGAATGCCTCATCGTGTTAGCAAGTTGCAGCCATCGTATATGCTGTTGCAATACCCGCTGTTAGAAACTATCAAGCTGACTCTACATGGTTTTGCCCAATTGACAGAAACCTCAACGATGCTATTATTAATTCCTCATTGTACATGTTTTAAATAAGTAATTTTTTACTGGTACCGAATCCTTGCGACAATAGATGACAATACAAGTCTACTCAAATCCACCATTTTTAACAAACCTGCAACACAGCGTCTACAAACTTCATGCAAAGAGCTGTTGACTGAACAAGATGCCATTACCCAAATTCAAAAGATAACAAACAAACAAACAAATCAGGTTTCAAATACAAACACAGAGAACCTTGCAAAGGAACAACTTCAACAGTTTAACAACGCCATATACCTGCACAAATACCAACATCAAATGAATCCTACGGCAACACTGCAATGATGATGACCCCATCTCCGTTAACACCTAACAAAAATATCACCGGTCAAAAAAATAAAGAATTCTCTGCCAAACGACCACTATTTGAAGAAGAAGAAGGTAAACACTATTCTTAAAATCCATACCGCAATAGAATTTTAAAAGAACTACCAAATAACACATGTATATCCCATTATAGGCAGTACAGAAACCGTTGCCCGAAAAGGCCTTCTCAAGACAGGTAGAAAAACACCTGATCAGGTCGCATCCATATCAATCTTTATAACCAGCATATATGAAAGGCGCCACGTTTTGTAATAATTATATGTTGTCACGATCAGGTCACATCCATATCAATCTTTTGTGACCGGCATATGAAACGTGCTGCGTTTTGTAATAACTATGTTGTCACTTAACTTCTTAACCTTTTCAATGCTGCCATATTATAAAATTGCGCAACGTGCGATACTGAATCACCCTAGTTATTATTTATTGTTTATTATTATTATTATATTTCTATATATAATTTGACAATTGGTTGACAACTTAGCTATAGTAGTTTTGACTTTTTTTTAAGCTCATAACTCTCAACTTATAATATTGACACTTACACCTCTAAACTTTCTAAAAACTTTGTAAAATATTATTTTGATCATCTCGAGTTTTACGTGCTTGTTTTTATGCACGTGTCGGTATAAATTGAAGTTGGTTTACGTTTTGATGTAACTTTTTCAAAAATGAGTCATGTCAAATATGATATGTTTTCATTAGACGGTGTACATTCAAGGTTACTTTACGTTTCATGAGTCGTGTCAAGAGTTACGATGAAATACACTGTAAAAGAAAAATAGAAAGTCGTAGGAAGTGTGTCAAACGGAGTCCGATTGAACTCATTCAATAGGAAGTGTAGTGTTCGATGAGACGATTCCAATGCCGCTTGAATGAGTTCAATCGGACTCCGTTTGATACCCTTACTACGACTTCATTTTTTTTACCGTGTATTTGATTCTAACCCGAGTTACTGATGGACTTCTATTAAGCTGTGGCTTAAAGTGGGCTATTGTAGTAGTAGTTGTGTTATAATCACAATTTATTTATTTTTGGCTAAATTTGATCTATAGTGGCAATTTGGTGAACAAGTGACCATTCTAAGCTAAAATTATTTCAAATGGTCTGTTATACGTACATAAGTTTGTCTTGAACTAAAATGTATTCTTCTAATATCCCTTCTTGTTAAAGTTACACTTCAATTCATTGGTTTGTTATAATTTTATACTATCTTATTATTGTTGGTACTTTTTTCTATTATATCACTTTTAGCAGCTCCTGATATTTTTGGGCTCAAGTTGCTGTGATGCTGGGCTGGAATGAAATCATTATATATTTTTGAAGCAAATACTTGGTGTGCATGCATCATTAATTACTTTAAACCTTGAGATAGTTATTTAAGCCTAAATTAATTAGAAAAGACTAGCTGTGATCGGCTAGAGAACCTGTTTGGTTTATAAACTCTTACCCCGGCCACAGTTGTTAAACATACAAATTAACCAATGCTCATTTGGTTGTTTGTATTAATAATAATAATAAAAATAAGGTGAAGGTATTTAATAATAAGAATTGCATTTATTAAAACATGAGAAAGCAAGCAAGCAAAATAAAATATTGATTGATATTGATAAGCATGCATGCAGGTGAGGTAGGTTAAGCGTCCGCCTTGACTTTTTCAATGAGATCAGCAGCGTCTTGGACAGTCGAAATGTTTTCAGCCCCGCTTTCTCCTATTGACACTCCAAATGTTTCTTCCAAAGCCATCATAATCTCAACCTGCACCATTCATATATGCATGCATGCTTCAAGTTCATTATTCCAAACTGCTTATTACAATTATTTAAAAAAAAAAAAAAAAGTAGCTGATGAAAAGCCATATATATATAGTACTTACTGTGTCAAGAGAGTCAGCACCGAGATCCACAAATTTGGTTGTAGGGGCGACTGTGCTCTCATCAATCGACAACTGATTAGCAATGGTGGCCTGCACTATTTTCAGAGTCTCCGGTTGAGCCTGCCATTAATTATTAAATGATTAATATTGCTAGCTAATTAGACGTTATTTGATTACATGCATGCATGCATGAGGGGCCGCCCTACGTATGTGTTTTTACTTACAAGGGAGCATGAAATGAAGCAACGAGAAAATGATACTGATCTTTTCTTTGACTTTAAGTTTACAAATCTTTGTGCACCCTGCAACACAACAAAGACTTTAACAACTATATATATATTATTCAAAGCAACTTCAAAAAAAAAATGAGCAGTATTAATTAATAGTAGTCGTAAATTACTGAGATTATAGAGACACTAGCGATTTGGATTTTGGGAGTTGTGCGAACAACAACTGTGGGTGATGCAACCACTGAAGTTGAAACGAAGGAAGCCATGGAAATAAAAGCCGATCGAATGAAACAATTAACTTGTTTTTATCATGTAAAATGGAAATGATGTTGGTTAATATATAGAGGGTGGGTGGCCAGGTGTAATTAGTAATAGATGGCGAAACTTACAAGATGACAGCCTACCATATACATTAATTAACTTTGGACGATCATAACCATGTTTGTATTTTTGTCAAAGTTCTAAGTTTTTCATTTTTTCTCTATAAGAAACTAGTAAAAAATCCGCGCGTTGCTGCCACGGTAACAATTTATAATGCAGTACTCAATTCTATTGTTTTACCCATCTTAGACTAGGACTGAAATCAAAGAATACAGTTTTGTTGATTATTGTACACCCACCTTAAAGTTAGAAATGTTGATTAAAATTATTTAAAATGTAGAAATAGTTATAGTCGTACTTAATTTGTCTCTAACAGGGCGAGTGAGTGAGCTTGATATATAATGTAAAACGAAAAAGGTTGAACAGTTAAAAGTTAACCAAAATGTATTTTAGTGTAAAATTAACTAAAAGAAAAAAAAAAGTCATACAATATGAGCATTTTTAACAAGTGTTTACAACTTTTTAATTAAATTGCTTGAACTCATATTATACATAATAAACCTTTTACTAATTAATGTGAAATTATAAATGAGGGGTTATGATAAAAATGCACATTTTTTCGTTGTATATTTTGAATGTCTCAAAAACAATTATTCGTTGAGCCAAAGGAAAAGGTATCCAGTTGATGTTAATTAAACTTTTTCTAAGTTTGTAAGGCTTCGATGTACAACATATGATCTATCACCTATATATGTATATTCCTAAATTCCTTTCAACTTTGCGTTATAATTGAGAAGTGAAGCCTGCATATGCCGTTTGACTTGGTATACTAGGATCATTGATATGATGCCTTGTATTTTAGTTCATTTAACTAATCTTTTTATATTTTATACTTCATATCTTTGTGTCACTTAATTTAATCTTATTTAAATTTACATGAGTTTTAGAATATCAAGTTAAGTTCTTGATTATACTGATCAATTGATTGATTACTCACATGCAGGCCATGTGAGTAATTATTTTAGAATTGGTGGGTTAAACACTTAAAATTTTTCTAAGGCAAAAGGGTGAAAAAGGAGTAAACTTTCTGAGAAAAACCACCCTTCACGCTGCGTGACAAATTACCAAATTTGTCACTTCTTTTTGGAAATTACGGATGTTCGTTCGTAATGTGTTTGGTTCTTAACAACACCATATAGTGTGAAGTGTATTCCTTTAGAAAAGAAATTCTAATTACCCCCATATTCCTGTTAATGAAATGGTAATATCAGGATTTGGAACCCAAATGCATTAACACATAAGACAAGCAGTAATGGAGATGAATTTGTGCTCAACAGATTGGGATGTGGCACTTAATTAATTAATAGCTCAAATCTTACATGTTGTCGTTGTCAGGGTCTTTTGGCACTACTAAATATGTAACCGCAGATTGGGATGTGGCACTTAATATGTAACCGCGGCAAGTTTGATACGAGCTAGCTAGGGGTTGTTATGGGAAAGAGGTGTAGGTTTGGGGCTGAGGCTTCGGAGTTGTATGAACTTTCAGTTTTTCTTAATGAAAGCATGAAATTGATATTTCAATTATAACGTGTATTAGCTAGCATTATACGCCTAACGTGTGACCAATAATTAATATGTCATTTATCAAACGAAAAATATAATATTTGATTTATAATGTGGTGCAAATTAGAAAGCATGAAATACAAAAAAAAAACTATAAGACGAAACCAATGTTAACTACATAAAAAAACAAGTACTTGCACACAAATTAACATTGGCAGTTAAATATTATATTATATTATATAATAAGCATAAAACAAACCAAACATAAAAACAAAAAGGTTGTTTAGGCAAATACTATGCACATTAATTAAGTTAATGTCACTACTTACGACACCCAACCGTTTGTGTTCGGAGAAACATAGGCGTAAGTAATATATCCCCGGCCTACTGCAACCAAATTAAGTTGATTAATAATTAGTTTTGTGCTGCGTGTACATCATCGACCAATGGCTGCAGATTCCTCCTTTGAGATTGAGTCCTCCGGCTACCGTCGCCACACATCTCCAGCAATGTCCTATCAGTCTCCCGCCTTCTCGGTCACTAGCTCCCATTCCCATACATCACGTAGGAGCAGAGGTACCCGTGTGCCCCCCACCACTCCTTTCACCTCTGACACCGACCAGTCTTGGCAGGCACCTGAAATCTCCTGGCACTTTGAACCAACTGCCAATCACAACAACCTGGGTGCCGCCTTAACACCCTGGGTTCAACCCAGTCCCACTCCCTCCCTTACTGCTGCTGCTCGCACCCAAGTATTTCGCCGCTCAGCCAATGACTACTACCTTTCTCGTACTAGTAACTTCAGCGTCTTTAATAACCAGTCCTATGACCAATCCTATCATTACAACTTGGATAGAATTGAGCTACAAAGCTACATGGCCAAAAATAATCATCCCAGCATGGTTGATACAAGAAAACCTCATTTAGCCACTAATGATCATGACCTACTTAGTGTGTCTGATGATTATTCAGCGATCAAAGACAACCACAAAATCCATGTTCTTGATCCTCAAGGCGGAGATGATGATGATGATGATGACGAAGATGAAGTTGCACCACCGAAACAAATTGGGGTTTTTGGTTTGTTCAAATATTCAACAAAGTTGGATATTTTTCTTGTGTTTATAGGCAGTGTGGGTGCTTTGATCAATGGCGGATCTCTGCCTTGGTATTCTTTACTTTTTGGATTGTTTGTCGACAAAATTGCTTTAGATAAGAACAATGATGACATGATGAAGGATGTCAAAAGGGTAATAATATATACTTATTATTTCTTCACATAATAGATATTTCTTTGTCTAATTACTTAATTCCTGAATGTGGCATATGAACCTTAGATATGTTTATACATGGTGGGATTGTCCGCAATAGTCGTTATTGGAGCATACTTACGTAAGCCTTCCTTCATCATACTTCTCAATTCTCAAAGGGTATATTCGATCATACACTTACAACACTTAAGTTTTGTGATTTACAGAAATTTCTTGTTGGCGACTGGTGGGAGAGCGATCAGCACATAGAATCAGAACCGCGTACCTAAGGTCAGTTTTACGCCAAGATGTCACCTTTTTTGACACAGAAATTAGCACCAGTGAGATCATGCATGGGATCTCAAGCGATGTTGCTCAAATCCAGGAAGTTATAGGGGAGAAGGTACAAGGAATAATTAAATTCAATTAATTATATGTGTTTATCATTAATAATTAAGCTTTGAATTGGTTGGTTGGTTGGTGTTTCAGATGGCGCACTTTGTTCATCACTTGTGTACTTTCATATGTGGCTACGTCGTTGGGTTCATAAAGTCATGGAAGGTCTCTTTGGTAATTCTTGCAGTTACCCCAGTAACAATGTTCTGTGGCATAGCGTATAAGGCAGTTTATGTCGGTTTAGCTACAAAGGAAGCGGTACTTACTTCTAAAACAGCATATGTTCAAATTCAAGCATGCACACATTTTTAACACTTGAATTTGATTCATATATATTACTTGCAGAACTCTTACAAGAAAGCTGGAGGCATAGCAGAACAAGCCATAAGTTCAATAAGAACTGTTCTTTCTTTTGTAGCAGAAGCAAAAGTAGGCGATAGATACGACACATTATTGCAAGAGTCTGTTCCTGTGGGAAAGAAACTTGGTTTTGCAAAGGGTGTTGGAATCGGTGTAATATATTTGGTTACTTATTCTACATGGGCGTTGGCTTTCTGGTATGGATCCATCTTGATTTCAAAACATGAGATATCTGGTGGTAAAGCCATAGCCTGCTTCTTTGGAGTCAACGTTGGTGGCAGGTAAGTAATTTACCAATCAAACTTGTTGAATAAGTTGGGTGTTTGGGATTGCTTGTTGATGAAACTGTTTACATGCTCGACGGTAAGCAGTTTAGAGACTGTTGGGAAGTTGCTGATACAAACGGTTTTTAATTAGTAATTATTTGTGAGTGAAATAAACAGTTTGAGAAATAGTATATTTCAATAAGTGTATAGACGGTTTTACAGGCTAAGCAATCCTGAACAAATATTGATACTTGGTTTTTTCAGGGGTTTGGCACTTTCACTATCATACTTTGCTCAATTTGCACAAGGGACTGTAGCAGCCGGCCGAGTTTTTGAAGTTATAGAGAGAATCCCGTCCATTGATCCTTATTCTCCTATGGGGAGAAGGCTCTCGAATGGACAAGGGAAAGTTGAGTTTAAGAGTGTTTGTTTTTCTTATCCGTCTCGTCCGACTGTTCCAATTCTCAACATGCTCAATTTGGTGGTTCCACCTCAAAGAACTTTAGCACTAGTTGGTGCCAGCGGTGCAGGGAAATCAACTGTTTTTGCTCTTTTAGAGAGGTTCTATGATCCTCTTGAGGGTAAGATTTTCATCATCTTTAACGTGGATGGAATAATCACCCAATATGTGGTTAGTTAAGAGGGGTAGATGGTCCTGATATAAGAAGTTTACTGTATTATGCAGGTGTTGTAAGGTTAGACGGTCACGATATAACAAGTTTGCAAGTGAAATGGCTAAGAAGTCAAATGAGCATGGTGGGTCAAGAGCCTGTTCTCTTTGCAAACACAATTCTTGAAAACATTATGATGGGAAAAGAGAATGCTACCAAGAAAGAAGCTATCACAGCTTGTGTTGCAGCAAATGCACATAAATTCATAACAAATTTACCCCAAGGTTATGATACCCAGGTAGGAGATCGAGGAACCCAACTCTCAGGGGGCCAGAAACAACGCATTGCATTGGCTCGAGCCATGATCCAAGACCCTAAGATACTTTTGTTAGACGAACCCACAAGTGCACTAGACCCTGAGTCAGAGATTCTTGTCCAACAAGCCATTGATAAAATCTCAACAAATAGAACCACCATGGTCATTGCTCACAGGCTGGCAACTGTAAGGAATGCCGACCGGATAGTTGTTATGGAGCAAGGATCCGTTATCGAAAGCGGAACCCATAAAAAACTTATGGAAATTAAAGGAGCTTATTATTCTCTCATTAAGCTTGCATCTGAAGCAGTTTCATCAAACCCCGAATCCGAAAAGGATGAAATGGAAAGAAGAAGACGGTCCAAACAAGAAGCATCTAGTGCTCAAGATCTTTTAAAATCAAACCACGTGTACGAGATTTCTAGGAGCGAGTACATGAAATCAGTTCAAGAAGAAGAAGAAGAAGTTGAAACAAAAAAAGAAAGCAGAGGTGCAGGATCATACATGATCTCAGAGGTTTGGAAACTACAGAGACCTGAGGGGGGGATGTTGGCTATAGGCATATTTTTGGGTATGGTTGCAGGCGCAATTCTCTCCATCTTTCCCTTAGTTTTAGGTCAAGGACTCAAAGTCTACTTTAACCCAGACATCCATACATTGAAAAGAGATATCAGAAACCTTTGTTTGGTCTTGGTTGGACTTGGGGTTGTGATTATTCTAGCCATGACGGGTCAACAAGGGTTTTGTGGTTGGGCCGGTTCGAACCTCACCAAACGCGTCCGCAGTTTACTCTTTCGCTCCATACTGAGACAAGAGCCAGGGTGGTTCGACAGTGATCAAAACTCAACTGGAATACTTGTTTCAAGGTTATCAAATGATTGTATAAGTTTTCGATCAGTTTTAGCAGATAGATACTCGGTTTTATTCATGGGTTTGAGCTCGGCTGGTGTGGGTCTAGGTGTTTCATTCTATCTCCAATGGCAGTTAGCCATTTTGGCTACTCTACTAACTCCTTTTACACTTGGGGCTAGCTACTTTAATCTGCTAATCAACATTGGACCAAAGTTGGATAATGCTGCTTATGATAAAGCAACTAGAATCGCCTCAGGTGCGGTTTCAAACATTCGAACAGTGGCAACTTTCGCAACTCAAGAAAAGATTGTTAAATCCTTTGAACAATCTTTATCAAACCCAAAATCAACGGCTGTAAAAAGATCGCAGATAACTGGGATTGCATTAGGTTTTTCTCAAGGCGTAATGTATGCAGCTTATACTGCAATTCTATTTTTTGGGGCTTACCTTGTAAAACAAGGCCCCGCATCCTTTGGGGATGTTTACAAGATATTCTTGATTCTTGTTTTGAGCTCCTTTTCGGTTGGTCAACTTGCGGGTCTGGCTCCAGATACTTCCACAGCTTCAACAGCGATACCTTCTGTTTTTGATATTATCAACCGAATCCAGTTGATTCGTGGGAAAGGAAGGAAGATACAAGGTTCACAGCCGTTTGATGTCGAGTTCAAGATGATTACCTTTTCGTATCCCTCAAGGCCTAATGTGACCGTGTTAAAGGATTTCAGCTTAAAGGTTAAAGGGGGTACCATGGTGGCGGTGGTCGGAGGTAGTGGGTCGGGAAAATCGACATTGATATGGTTGACACAAAGGTTTTATGATCCCGTTAAAGGCAAGGTATTAATGGGAGGGATTGATTTGAGGGAGCTTGATTTGAAATGGTTGAGATCTCAAACGGCTTTGGTGGGTCAAGAACCCGCATTGTTTGCTGGTACCATTCAAGAAAACATAGGATTTGGAAACCCTAATGCTTCATTTGCAGAGATAGAAGAAGCTGCTAAAGAAGCTTACATCCATAACTTCATATGTGGCCTTCCTGAAGGCTATGCAACAGAGGTATCATTGATATATTCAGGAAGCCACATACATACATATATAACTTATTTTTTTCTTTTTTCCTTCAGAGTTTTGACCTGTCATGGTATACAGGTAGGTCAGAGTGGGGTTCAGCTATCGGGAGGTCAAAAACAAAGAATTGCAATAGCAAGAGCAATTCTGAAGAGATCCAAGGTGTTGCTGCTAGATGAAGCAAGTAGTGCACTGGATTTGGAATCAGAGAAGAATGTTCAAGAAGCGTTTAGGAGGATAACAAAACGCACCACCACCATTGTGGTTGCTCACCGCCTCTCAACCATCAGAGAAGCCACTGTGATAGCTGTGGTCCAAGATGGGAAGCTGACAGAGTATGGAAGCCATGACAGGCTCATGACTTCCCATCATGACGGTGTTTATGCTACCCTTGTCCGTGCTGAAACAGAAGCAAATGCTTTTGCTTGAGTTGAGTTGAGTTAAACAAGCTTCAAACCCCCATCGAGTTACATGACCAGTTGCCAAACATCCGGTTTCTTGGTACTGGGAACAACACCCTTCTTTTGCCTTTTCTTGTATAACGATCGAGTTTGTTAGCATAAAATTAATACTTGCTTTTAAAGGTTTTAGTTAAAATGTATTCAAGTGTCATATTTGTTCACTAACTAGAATATCAATTTTTGGTCCAAGGATCTGTATGAATGGTTTGCATGCACACATAAACTAAGCAAGTGTGCTCTACACAAATACTTCTGTTGGAAAACCTATGTATAACATAACCTATCAACTTTATTCTAAGGATGAACTAGGCAACCGACAAAGCCAAAAAATAAATGCACCAAAAGCATGACACAACACAATCTTATGATTTTCTACCAAAATGAACTATAACATACCTTAGTCTAAAAATATTTTTAACAATTAGCCATGGAAGAATACAAGTAAAATTCAAGCAGCCGATCCCTCAAGACACTCCATCTTCCATATACAGTATTCCCTCTCAAATAACAAAAATTCCTGGATCATACCAAATCAAGTCAGAACTCATGCTCCATCACAAACCTAAAACAAAGAAAATATACGCAAAATCACCTGCAATTGGTTCTGACTAAACAAGTGAAGGATCCCGGTTTCAGATCCAGCAACTAATTCAATCAGCTCGTCATGCCTTTCATGTGCATTACCAGACTCCATAAGAGCAACAGAAACCTGCAAATTTTAAAAAAATAAATAAATAAAAACAAAGACAATGGTAGCAACTTTACCTAATAACACATCAAACGAGACCAAAGGTGTACCTGCATACACCGAAGAATAATTTCTGGAATACAACACCTACGACATAAACCCCGCAGGATATATGTTGCAGGGCTCCCCAGAGAACCATCAATTCCACAATACCAAGCATCTAGTCTCAAGATTTCCATTGTTACACCAACTTGAAATCCCACCAATTCACCTGCAAGATCATTTTTGTCAATCAAGTGGATTTAGTCATACAGTTGTGTTAATTTACCAGTACCTTTAACACCAGCTGCAACAACTGCAGCAAGAACACCACCATCAGCAAGTTCATTTGGGCCAAATCCATCACTCTCTGTTGCCATACACCGAAGCGCAATCTCGACAGAGGAACTGTCCTTTGCAGATATAGATACATTGACCTGAAACATAAAAGATAACCACATAATAACAACGCACAATAACTGTGTTAATATTATACATTTAGCAGCCTTTTGTAAATAGAAAAGAAGTGCACATACCTGCAACTGGCGCTCTAGTACAACTTCATCACTTAATGACGAATAAAAGGCACTTGTGAGAGCTGTGCACAAGGTGGGATCGGGATACATACATTCACCAGAGGGTAGGGAAAGCATCGCAGTGGCATGCAATTCAATGTTTGTAGGTTCCATTAGTTCATAGATATGATCCTCAGTAGGTACCAACCATGAATTTTCATCTCCTATTATGTTATTAATACTTACTCAAGGGTAAAAATAAATAATAGATACACAACACAGAAAAGAAAAAGAAAAAAAACAATGGAACTCACTTAGTAGCAATGCCATTGACGAGGATAATGTTTCCATGGCTACCATGTATGCTCTCTCTTTTTCTTCTTTTGAAACGTCATTTCCAGCATTTTCTAACTCTATTTGTAGCCAGTTGCGGTAGGTTGCATCACACGAGTAGTACTCATTCTGTTGAATAACAGATATTAAGGCAGTATTTTGTATGCACGAATGAATCAGCGATAGAATGAAAAGAAATAAGAAATATGCGTTTGTTAACCATTCACTCATGCAGGAATGAAATGGATGATTCCAAAACGAATGAGATTCCTTTTATCTGTTTTTATTCCTTTAGAGATGAATGCTTTTTATTATTCCTTCAATAGATTAAAAAAAAACGTTACATTATCTGCTTAGGAAAAGGTTTACTTGTAATTATAATCGTATTTGATGTTTTCTTAATCTTTATGTTTAGTTTTCATGTTTTAAAATATATATATATATATATATATATATATATATATATATATATTCATTTTCTATTAAATTAGGAACCAAATAGAAGTAATATAAATATAAATATATATGTGTCTTTGTATATTAAGATAGAACATGAAAAGTGGAAATATAAACTATGGACTGTTGTTTAAAAGTAATACCCAGTCATGAAACTCTCTCAAACTATCAGAAGTTTCATGATCCTCGGTGGAAATCAAAGTTTCTGATGGATGTTTCAAAGGCTCAGCAAGCAAACTAAGCAGTGTATGGGCCCCAATTGGCATTGCTGGAACTCTCCACATAGAAATCAAAGCAAATTCCCGGAACAGTACATTGCTGAAAAAAATTACAGCGACTATAAAATAATGACCACATGTGATACATTGATGAAGCTTAAATTTAGTAGACAATAGAACTACAGAAAAGAATCAGTTACCTGTGCATCAATGCACGGTGAAGAAGTTTTGAGCCAACTCTTGAAGCATCATTAATGGTGGAGGGAGGTGTAAAGCAAAGCCACTGAATGACCATAGCCTTTTCAAGACTCTGCAACCGACATTGCTCTGCCACGTCAGATGACTCGTCAGCTTTTCCAACTTTAACTTCTCGTGATCTTGATAAAACCCTATTAAAGTAGTTGGAAACAAAAAAAATAAGACCGGCAGCAGAATGACTTGATACCAAAATGTGAAAATAATGCTTGTCTCAAGATATTTGAAAATGATAATTAAGAACCTCTCAATAATTTCTTCAAAGCTTCCCTTTTCGAAACCGCTATCTACATGATCCCCAGGAGAAAATGGCAGGTATTCTATAGCAGAGAGAAATATTTTATATCTGACATGGACACTGTCAACATAAAAGCATCAAAAAGCATTAAACATTGCATCGATGGACAATTGGACATATAGAGCATATAAACATGCTATTTCAAACCTAAACACTATATATATATTGTTTAAATAAACAAAACAATTATAACTAGTACATTACGTACAAACAACAGCAACAATAAATTAAAACTTCCTTCACAGGAAACAAAAAGAGAGAGAGAGAGAGAGAGAGAGAGACAAAGATTTGAGTAAATCCGTATCCCTTTGCCTAATAATCAAATGCCCCTTAAAAGGAAACAAAAAAAACTTAAATAACTTGTGGATCAAAATCAACATTTTGTGATTATTGGTAATGGACAAATAGGTATATTTGGAATCATAACTTACTAGAGAAGAAAACCTTTCTTTTATGACAAGATTAAACAAGATTTAATAAAAATTAAACATTATAAATGCAAAGTTTCAATTCCCGATATATATACCTGCTATTCAGCCGTAATTCCATCATATGAACAAACAGATCAATGCAACGGTGGCGTGCAAGCTGAGATGCATAGATTCCAACCAACTCTTCGTGTTGTTTGGAAAAAAGAAACATCACATACCTGTGAATGTCTGTCCTAGTCAGATACTCACAAAGTATAGGAATCGGATATCAAAATAAAAGGTGTTCCAACATTCAGAATGAGGGTTTTGTGATAAAATTAGCACAAAAAGGATTAGAATGTCACTCAACAAGAGAACTAAACTGTTTAACCATGTATGATGTATATACTATTAAAATGCAGAAATCAGACAACCATTACGACAAAAATACTCACATGTGAAGAATGAGGTCACCAAGATTCATTATCTTCTCCTTGAAAGTGTCTTTCATTTCATCAGCATGTAACAAACGGAGCACAAGAACTAAATGCGCCCCAAAACGAATCATCTGAGGGTCACCATAAGGCCTGCCAGAAATCACAATTGCTGTATGTGAATTGCAAAATCCCTAAACCTACTTAACAGCATATGATAACAAGCTCATTACAATTATTAAACGCAAAACATGCATATGCATTCATTACAGCTATTTTATTCAGTTAAAGACATCACTACCAATGGTTCAAAAAATGACTTGGTTATTCTCATGTTATGGTTAAAATGTCGTCTTTGATTAATTCGTTCTCTCAAGCTTAAAAGTACTCCAGAACTCAGGCATAATATATAGAACTGAGTTCAGATATACCCTTGTATTTATTACCCTTTGAAAACACTAAAAATATTATACAGGCCCATTCCATAGTAAATAAAAAATAAAAATCAGTTACAACACTAGGCTTCATAAATATGTGAACAAACATTAGTGTAGATAACTGTTATTATTTTATTTCTGTGGAATGAATAAATATAATATTTTAGGGTTTAAAAGGGTAAATATGACTTTAGGAGAACTAAAATGTCAAAACATTTTTTAACCTTTGAAATTTTAGGACACATTTGAAACTGCCGATCTGTCCCAGATATCTACATTGAAATCCAGCCACATCACTGTTCTCTTAAAAAAAGATTAAAATTACCGGAAGATATCTTCATTGCCTCCAGAAGGAGATATCCATGACCATATAAGGTCAAGCAGACCAGGAATATCCCCCGTCATAAGACTCATCTGTTTAAAAGTGAAATTCAAAATATTGAGTATTCACGTAAATCCGTACAGACACATATATAGTTATAGGGACAGGTTCAAATACAAAGTAATGAAAACGTGCGAAGTGTGCGAAGTCACATAACATACAAAATTATGTAACATGGACAGAATACCTACTAGTTCCATAACTAAAATCACGTAACATATAGTCCATTACCAAAAGTTACGTAATTTTGTATATGTGATTTTTTTTAGTTATGAACTACTAGTGATTCTGTTCATGTTACGTAATTTTAGGTATGAACTAGTAGTGATTCTGTCTATGTTACGTAATTTTGTATGTTATGTTTTTTAAGGGTATGAAAAAAAATTTATGTAAAGTTTTGAATGATTCTGTCTTATGGTACATAATTACGTAATGACCTATATGTTACGTGATTTTAGTTATGAACTAGTAGTGATTCTGTCTATGTTACGTAATTTTGTATGTTACGTGACTTCGCACACTTCGCACGTTTTCATTACTTTGTAGAATAACCGTCCCCTATAGTTATATACATAATAAAAAACAAGCTTCAGATAGAAAATCCATCCTCTTAGCCCAATATGCGCTTTATATGTAGACATGAACTAATTTTTTGTCAAATACTAAACATCTAAATTCTTACATAATCATTCTACAAATGGAAAGATGAAGACAAGGGAGATATGTTGTTATTCGCAGTTCGGTTATTCCTAATGAAGTAAAAAGAGAGGAATACCAAGTAGAGGAACTAAAGCTCACATTTTGAAAGTTCAAGTAACAAGAAATTGCTCTAAACAAAGAAATGAAAGTTCAATGTTTGACAAATTTAGGATTGCAAGTCCAACTTCTAATTTTCGGAAAAAAAAAACATAGAAGTAAAAGTTCACTTTTTTACAGATTTGTAAAACTCACTCCTTAAAATTTGTGCATTAAGGGTGTGTTTGTTTGAGAATGAAGAAATGAGATTTAAGTGATAGGAAAAATGTTTGAAACCTGTACTCATTTACAAACCAAAAGGCCACCTAAAGTTGTCAAAAACTGAACCTTCTCACCTACTGATGAAAAATGTTTGAAACTTGTCTTTGCAATTTCTCAAACAAAAAGTGCTAACCTCAATTTGACGATGTTGTTCCTTGCATCCCCGAGCTACAGCTTCATGTACAGACTCACTAAATCCATAAGAAAAATACAATGTTGCTAGTGAGGAAAAAAATTAAATAAGAATACCAAAATCATGTACTAAAACAAGATTTCAGCATGTCTACCTTGAATGAAGCTTTTGAAGAAGGGAATAAAGGTCAAGTGGTTGTTGTTTTAAGACTTGAAGTGGCCAATTTTCAGGTCCAAGAAATGATTGAGAATTAAGATCCACCTGTCCAGGGCTTCTTTCAGTTGCGGCGTCAGAGTTCAGCTTATCGGGCCCACCAGATAATTCCACATCAACTTGAACATCAAGCCATGACTTGGTTAAAGCCCAGCAAGCAGACTGCATGTACCAGCCTTTAAGACTTAGTAATAAAAAGTTGGGATAATGTGTAGAGTGTAGACCACCTAACAATTAAAACACCTTAAGAGACCACCCAAGCTTCACCTTGATTTCCTTTATGCCGATTCCAGCCAAAACAAAAGATTTCAAACTTGAAATGACAAAAAAAAAAAAACAACTCCAGATGTATTGTCAAAACATATTTGAGTTGACTCAGGGATATTTACAATCCTAGAATTGACAAGAGATTTAAAAATGGAGACATTTTGCTATTCTACAGTTTTTTGCAAGTTCTTTCGCCAAAATCAGCATATATGAAAACAAATTGATACTTGGGAGGATCTGTAGTTGTTTTAGTTTATAAGTGGCCTAATGAAAACTTTGGAATACTTGGACGGCCTACATATACATTATCAGTCTTAGGGGCTGTTTGGTTGATTAAGTGCTGAATCATTAAGAGGCCTGAATGGTTAAGAGATCTGAATGGTTAAGCGCTGAATCATTAAGTTGGACCTCTTAATGGTTAGTTTTCTTGTCCCACGTTGGTAGGGGAGCCTCATTAAGGTTCAGCATAGTTCAGTGCTTAATAGTTCAGTGCTTAATGGTTCAGTGCTTAATGGTTCAGTGCTTAATGGTTCAGCAACATCCCAAATCTTAATGATTCAGACTTAACCATTCCATTCAGAAGCTGAAACAAACACGCTGAATGCTGAATCATTCAGCGCTGAATGGTTAAGAGCCTCGTTAAGAGGCTACCAAACAGCCCCTTAGCTTCAAGTAAAGGGTGAAAAAGCTAATGTTACTGTACC
Source organism: Ambrosia x helenae (assembly GCA_030844895.1). Classification (NCBI taxonomy): domain Eukaryota; kingdom Viridiplantae; phylum Streptophyta; class Magnoliopsida; order Asterales; family Asteraceae; genus Ambrosia; species Ambrosia x helenae. The sequence continues at coordinate 59,895 of JAUTDX010000581.1, forward strand.
GTAGATATTTTAAAATAAAAAAAAAAGCAATAAAAACCAAATCAGAGGTCCATCCATTTGCAAAATAATACCTCCCAGTCAGTACACATAGGCAGAATGCGCTTCACATTACTGCAATTAACAGCATATATTGCTGTTTCATATTTACCACTCTCTTGCTCTGCAATTTTCTTTAAAGCAAGAACAATAAATTAACAAAATAATAAGTATAACAATAATAAAAATACTGGAAAAGAACTTAAGTATCAGGGACTCAGGGATTACTTGATCACTGCAATAACGCCAATATTTTCTAAGCAAATTGCATGAAACAGAAACTGACTTCATTTCTCAATTTAGCAACCAACTTCAAAATAAATGCAAAAAATAAACCAGAATACACTTCATTACCTATTTTAGCAATGACGGACCTGTTCACCTGGTAGATCATTTTTTTGCTGATTTTTCATAAACTAAGGACATGGCATCTATCTTATTTGTCACTTTAGTAGTTTGATGTATGTTATGTATACACAACATGACACCTCATGAAACATTTACTGATACTTTTTAAATATAACTTTAAAATTTTACTTTTTTCAAACTTGTAAATATTTTTTTTCCACAGCTTTTTTTCAACATGTGTGATATCTAATGTAGCGACAGGCATGGTATTAATCGTTACCATCAACAATTTACAGGTAAAATTAGTTAAAATGATATTTTATTGCTAAAATCGGTAATGAATTTCAAGTCGGTTTCCATTTATGCCTAGATTAGAGTCGATAGATACGATGAAGAAAAATTGTAAAGTTCTTTTCTATTTCATGCAATTTTTTTGCATATGTAACAGTACGGTATAAAGTAAATTAACAAGTTAACTCAAGCTCTCCTACCTCTGATGCACAGTATGATGCCCATTTCCACAGGCGCCTCTGATTATTTTTACCACTTTCCAATTCCATGGCTTGCAGAGATCTGTTCTTCCCATTTCTTATTAGGGCTTCAATAGAAGGACAATGGTCCAACCCTCCAAAAGGGCACAGTGTTGCGGCCCTCCATGACTATCCTCACAACAGTAAAAAATGATAAAATAAAAAAAAGATAAAAGAGAACAATTATAGGGTTTATACCTACAAACTGAAATACACACCTGTCCTGCAGCACGGCAAAGACTGCATGCTTCTTCCAATCTTCCAGCCTTTAAAAGGATCCAGACATCTTCCAAAAGAGATTCATCTTGTTTCTGTTTAGATAAAAGCAAGGTAGAATTGCTACATCAGTACAACTACAAGTCTTATAGACATTATCACATTGCTTGTTAAGCAGATTCTGTGGATTTTAAATTCATGTCTAAGATAGCAAAAAATACTCAGTAACAGAAAAAAGATACTTTGTCATCAGGAAGTGGTTGAGCATGTTCACGAGTTGGAGCATCAAAGTCCAAATGCTGAACAATCTTCTCACTTATGGATCCTTTCTTTAGAAACCTTTGTGTATGATTCCAAACTCCAGAGGTAGGGAGATGAGTGCCGACATGAGAGCCCCGTATCTGAAAAAAAAATACAAATGAACAGAGCCTCGACATTTGTTGATGATAGTACATAAAAACAAAAGACCACCTTATTCTCCAAATCAAGGGCTTTCGAGGCTAATCCTTCAAGCCACTGGATAAGTCTAAGGCATAACTGTGCTGTATGATCTTCAGCAACAAATTGACAAGCCTCCAAATGTGAAGTTGTTGGTGACTGAAGTACAACAGACAATAAAACATAAGCTCCAACACTAAAATTGAAACAATATAAATTTTGCCATTAACAATATAGGTAGACAAATAATCAAACATAAAAGCCTCATACCACTACCAAATCTTCGGGAACCTCTTCATTCCCTGTACAAAATCGGAAAAGGAAAAAAGATATAACTTGATTATACCCAAAGAGAATACTAATGATACTACAAAAATGTTAATGACATAAAGTTTGTGAATCATACCTTTCCCATATAAATACCACAAAAGAGACCAAGAAGCAGCCTCGTCAAGTAGCACCTTAGCCTTTTGTCTCATCAGTTTGTCCTCAACAATTCTGTGTCTCTCACTACAACTGTTACTGTAGACCAGCAAGAAAAAAAGTTGTCAGCATGCTCATTAAGAATAATTGTCACAATTTAGCAAGACCTAAAGTCTAGCATTATATTTAGTATGATTTTTTAGCATAACGTAAACCAAAATACATGATTTCGACTCCGTCTCCGTGAAATATGAACACAAATGAAAATTTCATCTTCCCCTAAATGACCAGATTTCAGTTTGGGGAGTCAAAGAAATAATTCTACATCATATTTGATACATTATAGATGACAAAATAAAATTCTTCTATTGACAACCGGAAGATAAAAATTAAAATTTGTTTTAGCTTACAGAGATGCTTGTCCCTTGTCATGAAAGGTGGAACAAGGTATGAAGTTGTATCTATTGTTAATGATAAGTTTCTCCTATTTGATTGTATTCAGAAAGGGGTGGCAGTGCAGCTTGTTGCCCGCCTACCTGCTATCCTTATGTAATTGGTTTCGTGGATATGAAAATTTAGTTTGAAGTTGTAAATATTGATGAGCATTTCTCATGAAAAGGGGAAAGTAGGTAGGTTTGTTTGTTTTCTTTGATTAGAACAAGTAACACAAAATATGGGAACATACTTGATTGACTCAGAAACATTGCGGCATTCTCCTTCAAGTCTTAATATCAAATCAGGAATGGACATCAACCCTGCAATACATAAAGCCATAAGGTACAGAAGAGAAGAGAAGTAGAATTTAAAGGGAGAGATTAGATTAAAAAGAAAGAAAGAAAGACCTTGAAGAGCAGAATCAAAAAGGGAGGCAAATAAAGAAAAAGTGGCATCTGCAGTATCTTCCTCGTGCTTGAAAAGTTTTAACTGCGTTCTGGAGAGACCAAGTGAATCGTTAGGAACATCACGACTATCGGTAGAGGGTGATCTCCTTTTGCTAGAAGATCTAGTTGATTGGTCACCATCATCAGAGTGATGGGGGTCAACTTCCTTCTTAATGTTTTCAAGGAAAAGAGCAGCATTGCTGAACTTGGATTGATAACTTTCTTGGTGAGGTGAAGGAGAAAGCCTTTTCCTGAACAACGTAAGTACATATTAATAATCACTTAGTTAAAGTTATTATAAATGATTGATTGATTCATTGCTAATAATAATACCCGTAGCGGCGGTAACGCTGTCTGAGTGTTGAATCTTGAGGATCGAAATAACTGGGAGAAGCATCCATATCCACATCCATTACAATTACAATTTCAATTTCTCCCTTCAAGATGAAGATGAAGATTATCTGCTTGCTGCCTCAAGTCACTGACTGAGAGCCTTTAAACCCTAGACTAGAAATTTGAAAGGGATACGCTAAACGTGTTTTAGTATCATTATTTACGAAGCTAGTCCCTAAACTATTTCTAATAAACGCTAAATCTCCCCAAATCATTTAACTATCCCTTCCAAACTGGTTAATGTAGGGGTGAGCAAATGTCGGTTCGGTTCGGTTTTTATATATAACCGAAACCGATAACCAAAGTTCGGTTTTAGGAAAAACCATAACTGTAACCGATCGGTTACATCAGTTCGGTTAATTCGGTTAATATGTCAGTTATCGGTTCGGTTTCGGTTATGTTCGGTTAATATCCAAACATAAAACTTGTACAAATTTGTAAACTTAAAATAGTTAGTAAAGTGTTTGGATCTTTTTCAAAAATACAAATATATATGAAAAAGCAAGTAAAATACATGAAATACCGAGGAAACAAATAAAAAAATGCTTCAACTATAGGGATATACATAAAAAATACATGAGCTATATACAATATATATATATCAAGTTCATAGATGTATATGAAAGATACATGCAATATACCGGAAATACATAAAAATATGTTCCAAATACATGGATATATGTATGAAAAATACTTAAGTATATAACTATCGGTTCGGTTTCGGTTATTTCGGTTACGGAAGAAGGGAAAACCAAAACCGTAATCGAATGGTTCGGTTTTGGCCATATGTTAACCGTAACCGATCGGTTAATTCGGTTTCGGTTTTTTTCGGTTCGGTTTCGGTTTTTTTCGGTTTTCGGTTTTCGTATGCTCACCCCTAGGTTAATGAATGGGTGGTCGACGGCTCCAGACTCGCTCTCCCCGAGAGTCCGAAATGTTTTTCAAATTTATCTATACTACATTGTAAAGAAGGAGGCATGGGCAAATATATCCAAATTGTCCAAAGTTAAGATGGTATACCAAGAGTCCTTTGCAAATCTCTAACTTTTTGTCATTTTCTTCCTTTTATGCCCTCATGTACAACCTTTAATACTAATTGTATATATCTATTATGCACTCTTTGTATCCACATGAAGATGTAACCCCCTTCATAAACACCATAAACATCCAATTGAATGTTGTAATCCTTGAAACCCCACAATGCTCTTCACATTATCTATGTTATTTTTCTTATGAAAGTGGTTAAAAATATAATATATGAATATTTGATAAAATGGTGGCCCTTTGTGATAACGCATCACCAAAAGAAGAATACATCAAGTATTCATGGTCTAACTTGAATACATTTTTTATTGTTGGAATATCCTAACAATTTTTTGTATGTATTCTTTTAGTTCAAGTTGTAACAAAGCTGCTTGTTACATTACTTATGTTCGAAAGCAATGAAGCATTGATCTATGCATTATATAACATCCCTAATTTGCATTATGTGTTGGTTGGTTTCACATAAATTTACAAATTTAAATTAGTGGATTTTGTGTGAATACCGATTTAGATTACTAGATTTGTGTGATTGCCACCCATCACCACCACCTACCTATTGCCACCGACACGACCATGACCTCACCACTTACACGTCGTTGTTGCAACTAGCCGCTATAAAAAGAAATAAGAAATGTAGCATGAGAACACTATTTTGGAACATCTTTGTCATTCCTAAGATTGACCACTTTATAAAAATTGTACATCTACATGTATCATGATCACTTTGCAAATGTTGTTTTCAGATGTAGCAATTAATGACTATCATGGTTTGAACATTGGAATAATTATAATGTTTTTTTTCTACATGTAATGTAAGACAACAAAGAATAAACTACAACCGATAAAAAATTTTGATGGGGCAAAAGGAAGTACTAATAATTGAAGTGCCTGTACTTTTGCTTGATTAACCGAAAGAGAAAACAAGAATTTTGGATCAAATGTATTGATTGGTGAAGGTTCTATTGGAAGGGTTTGCCAATAATAGTGAAAGAAGAGTGGTGTTTACCTAAAAAGACGTCCATGAAATTTTATTCTACCTAATGTACTTGTAAGATGGTTTTTTTTTCCTCTATTGTTTCTCTTTACATAAATTTTATGAGTTTATACCACTAGGCTTGCTAGGTATATTCATTTAAGTGAATTAAGGTATTGACTTATTTCCATGTTACATGCTTTCACTTATTATGATCCATTCATGGTTAGACGACATTCTATATGGTTTGAGACTTTGAGATAACTGTACGGATTTGGCAATTTCAATGTTCGGTCAACAGTTTATAACCTAGATCGAGGTTGTGTAAAGTGTAAACGACCGTTTATTTTTTATACATATTCTTTTTGGAATGTGGTTATGTTTAGAATTCACCCACAAACCCCACACACGTGCCATAAACCCCAACAACTAGAAGGCGACAAAACAGATGCACCCGTTGCAACACGCGGACATTCACACTAGTTTTTTTATATATCTCACCCTATAAAATTTGTTGCATGTATAAGCATGTTTAATATAAACAAGCACTTGGTGTGGTGCTTGATAGGTTGTTTTAACAACATCAAGACCCATGTTCTAATCCCAACGTCTTCCCTATCTCCATTTCAATTGAAGTTCTGGATCATTTTTATGTTACTTAGTTGTATTCAATAAGTTACATTGATATAAAAATGATTATTTACATTATTCCTTTAATTATTATACAATCTATAATGGCATTTGCATAATACAAAGATACTAGTGAGAATGCACACGCATTGTCACATGTACATATGTTTTATTATCGCAATACTATAGGGATCCAAATCTAGCTATGTGCATTTTGGCATCAACAAGGACCAATGCTAATAAAAAATACTATGAAATTGCCCGTTTTCATGCCATACAAGAATAACACATTTTCAAGTTACGTTGGTTGTTGTCAGAACTTGTACAAATTTTCTATGATGTTTGAAAATTGTAAAACTTAATACCGAAAAATAAGCATTAGTTTTAACTATTTTTGCCTCATAAAACAGAAGCACCAGGGATATCGACTACCTTCAACTCATCAAGGAAGATGTTTTCTTTCAATTATATTACTCTTAGCGGGGAATACAATTGATCAGTTTTCGATTCATGAAACTCATACCTTCTTCTTAACACAAATCATGACAAGAGAAAACCCTATAAGTGACATAATTACAACCTACATAAATACTAAGAAACAAACCAATTAACGCTTGGCTTGGTTACTTGATGTATAAGGAAATAAGATGGGTCCCACAAAGAATGTGATTTAAGATTGTTTCAAGTTAGTTATCAATTGAAAAACAAACTTAAATAAATTATAAAATCAACTAAACGTTTACCAGGAGAGAGAAGTATCTATGAGGAGCCGAAGAGACACCGAGTTCCGGCAACGGAACAACCGTGGAGTAACCGATCCTAGGCCTGTCACTACGTTTTTCGTCTCAAACCTGCCAACTGGGGTGACGGATTCTTTGCTATGGAAAGCATTTCAACCTCACGGTATCGTGAAGGATGCTTACGTTGCGAGGAAGACGGATGCTAGGGGCAACTGGTTTGGTTTTGTGAGATATCTGGGGGTTCACAATATCAACGAGGTGTTAAAGAATATGAACACCGTAAAAATATTCGAAGCTAAAGTTGGGGTGTCGGTAGCGAAATTTGGTAAGGACCACAGAAGAATTGTGCAACCATTCCAGCCTATGTTACAGAAGCAGGCACAAGGTGGAGACAATCTTAATCAGTCCATGAGGTATGTACCGGTCAACAAGGCGGCAGGGGTCTCATTCAGGGAAGCTACGACGGGGGTGAAGGATGTGCCGTCCTCGTCTTCGAAAACATTGGTGGTTAACGATCGGGGAGCAATGTATCCAAACCATTGTACGATGAGAACAGTAATAGGGGAAGTGGTTGACTCTAGTGCTTTAATGAAGGTGAAGAATATGATGAATTCCGGTGGTTATGGAGAGAGTCCGGTTAGTCTTATTGGAGGTCTGAAGGTGATGCTGGTCTTTAGGGACAAACGAACAGCCGTGGAGTTCATTGGAAGGAAAGATGATCTGTGGAATGAGATTCTTTCATCGGCAACTTTGTGGGATGGGGGTTTCTTGGAGTTTGAAAGGATTGTCTGCTTGAGGGTGATGGGTATGCCCTTGCAGCTCAGAGATGAAGGCTTTTTCAACCAAGTTGGCCAGCTATTTGGTAAGGTAGTCAAGAGTTCTAATTTCTCCTGGTTATCTCCGAATAACATGGATGGGAAGGTGTGGTAAGTGTCAAGTTGGATAAGCGTATAGACGAGGAGGTGTCGGTTGTATGGAATGGCAGTTCTATTCCGGTATGGGTTGCAGAGGTTGAAGATGATCTATTCCTCAATATGGCGGAATCCTTGGTTTCGGGGGGTGATTTTACGTCTCCTGTATCTGAGGGTTCGGCTGCTATGGAGGATGAAAGGGAGGAGGGTGAAATTAGGGATGGGGATGTTCCGGTGGTATCTCCGGTGGTCATGGGACGTCCGGTGAGCCAAAGGAATTCGGGAGATGGAAGGTTGCATGGGGAGTTGGGTGTGCATGGGGGAGGCCAAAGATCTTGTGGGGAAGTGGGAGATGCATTTAATGCAAGGGGGACAAAAAAGGTGGGACCAGGTGAAAAGGGAGTAAAAAAGGTGGGACAAAATAATGGTTTTGATCTTAATAGTCCAGTGGAGAACTTTAATGTGGGCCTACATGAGAATGTGGGTCATAGCCAGAAGTCCAGAAAACGTCCTAGATGCATGCGCAGCCCAGTTCAAGATGACAGCCCATTAGATTTAAATAAGGGGAGTTGGGCCAGCACCCTGATTCCCTTTTGGACAAGTTAAATGAGGTCCAAGATACACCAATGGAGAATGTGGAGTCTGCTCATATGGAGAGTTCTGACAACGAGACACTGGTGGGTGATTCACAATTGAAGAAAGTGGATGTAGGGGTTGGGGTTGGGGTTGGGGTCGACAGTAATGGAGGTGATGGTAATAATATTAATTTTGGGTTTTCTAATAATGATAATAATAGTATTAGTACAAATTCGGGTGACACTAATTTGGGTAATAATCTACATAATGATAATAATAATGCGAACACTGATAACAATACCGGGGTTTCTGGTAGGCCCACCCTGGTGGTCCTACGGCGGTCCAGGATACGAGCGGAGATCAGAGGGCTGACTTGCAATCGGAGGTTTGTCTCACTACACAGGTTGGTTCAATTATCGGGATCCAGTTGGGGAATTTTCAGGAGGAGACTCGGGAGTTAGTCGCTGGTGAGGGTGTGTCAGTTGGTTTACTATGAATTTTCTAAGTATTAATCTTCGGGGGTAAGGGACGACCGGAAAACGTCCTGGGTCAGGGGTTGAAAACATCACACGGGTCGCATTTCATTGGTGTACAGGAGTCGAAACTGGGGGAAGGTACATTCTTTCATTTAAACAGCCTTTGGGGAGATCGGCTTTCTGCGCAGAACAAGTTTTCGCGGAAGGTCGATCGGGGGGTATTATTAGTTTATGGGATCCTTCGGTATTCCGTGTTTCCTCGATTGTTAAAAACAGGCACTTTCTGCTCACAACTGGAGTGTTAGTATCTTCGGGGGATACTTTGAATGTGGTGAATGTTTACGCACCCAATGACCCGGTCTCCCGACGGGGTCTTTGGGAGGAACTGTTGAATGTGAAGGCGGCGCGCGTGGGCCTATGGGTGTTTCTTGGGGATTTTAACGATGTCAGGTGTGATCTGGAACGGAAGAATACGGAGTTTGTAACACTTAATGCTGAATTTTTTAACGACTTTATTAGGAGGGCGGATCTTTCGGAATACAACATGGGGGGCCTGAAGTTTACTTATATGTCTGATAATGGGCTGAAGTTAAGCAAGCTCGATAGGTACTTGGTGTGTGGTGATTTTATGACCAAATGGGGGGATGCGTCGGTTACGGCTCTGTCTAGGTTCGTGTCTGACCATAGCCCCATTGTTCTTTCGGTGGTCCCCACGGATTTTGGCCATATTCCTTTCAGGTTTTTCAATTCATGGCTGGAGATCCCTGGCTTTGTAGACTTTGTGAATCAATTATGCACTGGGTTTACTTTTGTTGGACAGCCGGATTTGGCTATTAGTACAAAGCTCAAGTTCCTTAAGTACCGTATAAAAGGGTGGATTGGTACTGAGAGGGAGAAAACTGCTGGTGTGTACAATTTGAAAAAGAAAGAGACAGAGCGACTAGATGCCTTGGCAGAAACTAGAGAGTTGTCGGCGTCCGAGCTGGAAACACGTTTAGATGCCAGAGCGTTCATGTTAGAGTTTGATAGGCTGAAACAAATGGACTTGAAGCAAAAGGCGAGGGTTAAATGGGCGGCGGAGGGGGACGAAAACTCCAAATTTTTTCACGGGGTTATCGGTGCGAATGTTTCGAATAAAAGAATTCATGGTTTATTGGTGGACGGGGAGTGGATTACTAACCCTACATTTATTAAAGATAGTGCTTTTGTGTTCTTTGAGGATAAATTCCGGGAACCTATGCCTGTGAGACCTGGAATCGCCTGTCCTCATTTGTCCAAGCTTTCGGATGTGGAGGCCGAGGCACTTTGTAGACCGTTCGCACTTCATGAGATCAAGGAGGCCGTATGGGATTGTGATAGTGAGAAGGCACCGGGCCCGGACGGGTTCAATTTCAAGTTCCTTAAAAGGTTCTGGTCTTGTTTTGAGGATGATTTTGTACGCCTTTTTGAGGAGTTTCATAAAGGAAGTGGTGTGGGGCCGGGGTGTGCGTCGTCGTTTGTCACCCTAATCCCTAAAAAGAATGATCCGTTGGGGTTCCAAGATTATCGCCCAATTAGCTTGATTGGGTGCGTTAATAAGGTTCTATCCAAGGTGTTAGTGGCAAGACTCAAACCGATTATGGGGAAGATAATTTCGCCAGAACAGTCCGCATTCTTGGCTGGTAGAAACATCACGGACGGGCCACTCATGTTGAACGAAATCGTTGGGTGGATGAAGAGGATGAAGAGGCAAGGTATGATTTTTAAGGTAGACGTTGATAAAGCCTACGATTCTTTAAATTGGGGATTTCTCGATTCTATCATGTCTCAAATGAACTTTCCGTCTTTGTGTGTAAATGGGTGATGGCGATTGTTTCGTCGGCAAGGGCATCGGTATTGGTGAATGGTTCGCCAACTAACGAGTTTACTTGTAGTAGGGGTCTTCGACAAGGAGACCCCTTTCGCCGTTTCTATTTGTTATAGCTATGGAGGCCCTCTCGGGTGTCATGAGACGGGCGACTGAAGTGGGTTTGTTTCGTGGGCTGCCTTGTGGCTCGGGTGGGCTTGTTGTGTCACATTTGTTATATGCGGACGATGTGGTGTTCCTTGGTGATTGGTCTCGGTCTAATGCATTGAATTTGAAGCGGATTCTAAGATGCTTTTACTTAGCATCGGGCTTAAGAGCCAATCTTCGGAAGTGTAGTGTTTTTGGCGTGGGTGTGGGGGAAAGTGAAGTACTTGCTATGGCGGATGTCTTATTGTGTATACCCGGGTCGTTTCCCTTTACTTACTTAGGCCTCCAAGTTGGTGCGAACATGAATCTTGCTAAGCATTGGAAACCGGTTGTGGATTCGTTTAGGAGTAAACTATCGATTTGGAAAGCTAAAACTCTATCCTATGGTGGGCGCGTAACGCTCATTAAGTCGGTACTCAATGCATTGCCGTCGTACTATTTCTCATTATTTAAGGCGCCCGGGAAGATTGTAGATGAACTTGATAAGTTGAGAAGAGTGTTTTTTTGGGGTGGCTCGGAGGAGAAGGCCAAGATGAATTGGGTGGCTTGGCAAAGGGTTAGTGCTCCGGTCGAACTCGGTGGTCTCGGTTTTGGCTCCTTACAAGATACAAACCTCTCTATGATGGCTAAGTGGTGGTGGCGATTTAAAGTCGACACCACCGCTCTTTGGAGGAAAGTAGTATGGGCTTTACATGGGTTTTCGAGGGATTGGAATCCGATCCCTACGAGACTTTCTATCTCTGGTCCTTGGAAACAAGTCCATTCGTCTATTCAATCGGTTAAGCGTTTGGGGGTGGATGTGGGTTGGGCCATTCATGGGGTGGTGGGCGACGGGTTGGGTGTTTTCTTCTGGCTGGATTGTTGGGCTACAGATTCGCCATTGGCCTCTGTTTTCCCTGCATTATTCGCGCTAGAAAAAAACAAGTTTGCTGTGGTTGCAGATCGTGTGGTGCAGCCGGGTTCTGGGTGGGGTTGGGAGTGGAAAAGAAGCGTTTTATCGGGAGTGGAACAGGCCGAATTGGTGCAGCTTTGTAACAGCATTGAAGTTCCTGTTTTGGGTGCTGCAAGAGATCGCTGGAAGTGGAGTCTGGACAGCAGCGGCGCATTTTCTGTTCGTGGGCTGAAAAAGCGACTGCAGGAGGTCAGATTTCAACCGGTGCAGTTTGTATTTAAACGAAATTCCTGGGTCCCTCAAAAGGCTGAAATTCTTGCGTGGCGGGCGGAGTTAGATCGGCTCCCAACCAAAGTTTCGCTCATCCGTCGGAACGTCTCTGTTGGTTCGGATACCTGTCAGCTATGTGGTGATTATGCAGAATCGACGGAGCACTTATTCTTCTGCTGTGGATTCTCTCAAACTCTCTGGCAACTAGTGGCGCAGTGGTGTAAAATCGGGCCGGTTTATGCGTTTCATCTTAAAGACTTGCTCGAGCTTCATCAACATATAAGTGGATCAGACAAGAAAAAAAGGGTGTTCTATGCCATTTGCTTAACAACACTGTGGTGCATCTGGAAACATCGTAATGAGGCGGTATTTAACCAGAAACAAGCGTCCATTCAAAACGGTTCTTGGCGACATAAAATCTCTTAGCTTTTTTTGGGTTAAAGCGAGGGCGAAACAACCATCATTGGATTGGGATATGTGGTGTACTTTTAATTTTTCTAGGCTTGGTTGGTGAACATTATGTAATATTGTTTGTAACTTGTGGTGTTTTGCTAGTACCCCGCTAGCGTTGGTGGAATAAAATTTTCGTTGATCGTTCGAAAAAAAAAAAAAAACAAACTTATTTATATTGTAGGAGGTAAGCCAATGAGTGGATCTTGAAAGAATTTACTTGTTAGGGCAAAAATATATCATTTTAGTTATCATGAGAAACGAATGATTGTAAAATTAAAATAGATTAAAGTGTGTGCAATGTAGGGGTTTTCATGGTCCGGTTTTAACGATTTTTGGGCCAAACCGTGGGTCAAACCATTGTTAACCGTTTTCGATTATCAAAAACCGAAACCAAACCGTTGAAAAATAAAACCGAACCATTGCAAAAGGTTTGGTTTCGGTTTTGTTTCACGGTTCGGGCTATATTAAGCTCTTATATAAATATACACAATAAAAATAAAATAAACTATCCAAAAATACGTCTTTTTATATTATTCAAGTCATCTTAATTGGGTCAAGGAATTCAATTTGTTTTACTAAAACTGTTCATATGATTCAAAGAATATATATATGTATAACTAAGATAGCGAGATGGAACAGAACAGAACAGATGGCTAATTTGATTTGGATGGATTTGGATTTGTGGATATATTTACATTATAGTTCTAGCTTTAGGGTTTGTTTGGTATAGCGTAATGGAATGGATGAGGGAATGGAATGGACGAGGTAATGGAATGGACAAGGTAATGGAATGGATCATTACCATTCCATGTCTTGTTTGGTTGCCGTGTGGGAATGAAACAAAACATTATTTTATGTTGTTGGATATGTAGAAAAAGACGAAGGAATAAAATCGGTGGTGAGTGGTGGTCAGTGGCGGTGATGGTGGGTGGTGATATGTGGCGGTAGCGGTAGCGGTGGTGGTAGGTGGCGGCGGTAGTGGTGGTGACGGTGGAAGGTGGAGGTGGATGGTCGTGATGGTGGGTGAGCGACGATGGTGAGTAGTGACGGTGGTGGGTGGTGGGTGGTGGTTGGTTGCAGTGGTGGCTGGTGACGGCGGTGGTGGGTGGTGACGATGGTGGTGGGTGGTGGTGGTGGTGGTGGTGGTTGGTGGGTTATGGTGTTGTTAGTAAAGGGTGAATGAGGGATGGAATAAAAAAAAACATGGGGGTGGATGAAATGGTTTTGAGGGAATGGAATGCATTGTGGAATGGGTGATTCCATTCCTTTAACCAACCAAACACACTATTTTTCATTACCTCGTAATGGTCCATTCCATTCCCCCTTCCATTCCATCGTACCAAACGCTACCTTAGTTCTAGCTTTATCAAACATTAAATAGTTATCTTTCAAAAAAAATAGTTAAATATATGTAACATAAGGTATTTAAATATTTTTAAAATACTTAACCTTTACAGTCCGATTCAGTTTTATACGGCTGGTTTTTGGTATAACTCATAAATCAAACCGCTCACTACAGTTTGCAATTTTTGAAACTGACCGACCTAAAAGTTAGAGAAAAAACAACCGCAAAATCAAAGTAATGATCAGATCAAACGGTTTCACGGGTTTGAAGCAAACCATGAACATCCATAATGTGCATGTGAATTAACTTTTAAAATAATAAAAATAAATAAATGAATTTAGGGGTGCAAATAAACCAAAACCATCAGATAGTTGGATTCATCGTACATAAGTTGAATTTGATGATAAAAGTGGTGCAAAATATTGTGTGACAAGAGTTGGGTTAGGTTGTTTTATTTCAAATGTAATGGACTGGACTTACTAGACATAAATATAGCATTATGGTACTCATTGTAAAGATAATAAAATGTTTGTAAATTTGGTGTAATTTTTTCTTTAAAAAATCTCGTATATAAATGATATTAACGTTTAAAAATTATGGGAGGAAACATGATAGAGAAAAATCCAATTTTGTTTTTAATTTTTTTTTCCTAAAATCAATTAGTGTCACATGGCACACTTAATGGGGAGGATGCCCTCTTTGAATATCATGTAGGATTTATTCTTTTCAATTATTATAATAGATAGATGAATTTGCTCTATTTCTACTTCAGGATCGTGGGGTTTCATTACCCCTCGTGGAGAAACTAGATAGGGAATCACTTACGCTCTATTCCAGAGTTTTATTTAAGGAGGAAGAGAAAGGAACCATTCCTTATCTTTCCCCCTTCCTTTCCCTCGTATTCCTTTCAAATTGGAAAGACAAGATCCATGCCTAAAACCCCATTATTTTCCCCCCTCTTTCCTTCCTTTCTCTCTATACAAAAACTCTGAAACACATTTTTTCCTTCATTCATTCCAATTTCATTTCTCTTCCCCTGCTAAACAAAACTCTGGAATAAAGTGTTAGAGCAACGAAAGAAGAGACCCTGGAAGTACAAAATAAAACCTCCAACTTCATTTATACAAACTATTTAATCCCCCACTTATACCTACTCTATTTAATTTAATATTTAATAAATAGGTTATATTCTGGGAGCGTTCCGGAATAAACAAATACAATATGAAGTGGCAAAATGTGTGTACTATAAAAGGAGTAAACCGTTTTTTTCAGAACAAATTTACACTCAATAACTCATAAAACCTATTTTTAAATCTACGTGTGCACCTCTTGCTCGAGTAAAGTCTCTGTACAACTTTGTCACTTCTTCAAAACACTCTAAAGCTGCGACGTGAACTTGAAAAAAACAACCAAATTGGTATCAAATGATATGTAATGATAATGATGATAGACGATTCTGATGTGTGAAGTGAGCATATGTTAAAGAATGACATACATGTTCAATCTTTATTATTAATAAACAATCGATCACCTTAGGCGGCACTGAATAAAACTATCAATAGGTAAGCATTGAAGATATCCATTTTGAAGATAAATACAAATGACCTAACTGTTATCAACTTAAAAGATTGTATGATGATAACTTTTCATGTCTCCGAACTATTTTCTCTACTCATACATAATTTCATTATCTGTTTCAATAAAAACCACAAAAAAAGTTTTTTTTTCCTTTGCCGTATAGTAATCGTTGGAAAGATAATAAAATGATCGTTAATTTGGTACAACTTTTAAAAAAGTGTTGTATAAAAAGTTATTAACTTTTAAAAACCGTGGGGTG
Source organism: Ambrosia x helenae (assembly GCA_030844895.1). Lineage (NCBI taxonomy): Eukaryota > Viridiplantae > Streptophyta > Magnoliopsida > Asterales > Asteraceae > Ambrosia > Ambrosia x helenae. Next base: position 75,300 of record JAUTDX010000581.1, read on the forward strand.
TGGGGGATGCACGTGTCATGGACATAAGAGAAAAAAATTAATTAATAGTTTTGAAGAGAAATTAAGGGGTGGATGACTTCACCAAGTATTATGTGTCTCACCTATTTTCTTTTATCTATAATCTATAACTTATAATAAAAGAATTGAATATTGATGAGGTGGCATTTAATGGAGGCCTTAACCCTCATTTGAATGTGCCACGTGGCACGTTAAGGTGAGAGTTTTTAATTTATTTTTTTTTTGTTTTTATCTATTCTCCTACACTTATCTAACACTAATCTCTTTAAGAATTTAAAAACAAATTTAGATTTTTCTCTCTAATGTTTCCTCCAATCATTTTTAAACGTTAATATCTTTTATATACGAGATTTTTAAAGAAAAAAATACTAGCTTTTATCCCGGGAGCGTCCCGGGGTTGGAAAATATAACCATTCTAATAATACTAATACTAATAGTAATAATTATTACCCTTGTAATTAATTAAATAAAAAAATAACCTTGCTATAAGGTGACACCATGTGTTGCAGTGTTGCGCGATTCTTTCTCGTAGCTTCTCTTGATGAAGTATACCATCCATCTTTAAAAGTGTAAAATTCCAATGATAACATGACGATTGGGCTAAATTTCAACATTGTAAATAAGAACTTGATTTAAAAGAAAAAACATGATTAATGAATAACCTAAACACTTTGTGTTCTTTTTCCTGTATAAACGAAACCCCATAAAAAATAGTCGTTTTTTTCTCCGTTTTTTATATAGCACTATGGTACTCGTTGGAAAGATAATAAAACGCTCGTTAATTTGGTGTAATTTTTTTCTTTAAAAACTCTCGTATATAAAAGATATTAACGTTTAAAAATTATGGGAGAAAACATAAAAGAGACAAATTTAAATTTGTTTTTAATTTTTTTTCTTAAAATAACTCAATTTAATTTTAGTAGATTAGGTTTTATATTATTATTTGTTTTTTTAATTTGCCACATGGTATATTTTTTTTAATAATAAATTTAATACTATCACCTCAAGGTGCCACGTGACACATTCAATGGGGGGTTGAGGCCTCCATCGAATGCCACCTCATACAAACTCAATTCTTTTATTATAAGTTATAGATTATAGATTATAGATAATAAAACGTGTCTTATGCAACACGAGACAACAACAAGATTGTGCCAGAAGCAAAACACCACATTTGTACCATTCTTAATAAAATATATTTCAAACAAATACACTTGTCCATCTTTTAATTTATCATGTTGTATTTTCCTTTCTTTCGACATTTGTTCCTTTAATTCCAACTTGCAATCATTCACGAGATTTATAAAGTATAGATAACACACTTTCAAAGTAAATATAATATTAAAAACAGCCACCAGACTAAAGAGGGTTTCATGTTTTTTCACACGTGTTATAAATAGGGCTGTTCACGAGCCGAGCCGATTTGAACTGAGCTTTGCTCGTGCTTGGCTCATTTACAAACCGAACCGAGAGGAGCGGCTCGTTTACAACGAGCCGAAAATCGAACGAGCATTCTTCGAGCGAAATCTTTCCAACGAGTACCATAGTGCTATATAAAAACGAAAAAAAAAACGACTATTTTTTGTGGGGTTATATTAATACAGAAAAAAACACAAAGTGTTCAGGTTATTCATTAATCAAATTGTAACATATTTTAATTTACGTGAAGAAGATTATATGTTGAAGGTTATCCTTTTAATACTTTATTATGTTTAATATGGTTTATGCTTTTTATTTTTTTTAACTTTTTAAATAAATGTTTTTTAACTAAGATTGATTATGTTTAAGTTATTTACTCTTTTCGTGATTTGAGTTTTCTTTTTTTTTATTATCATTTTTTATTAAATTATATTAAATTTTTCAACCCCGGGACCTTCCCGCCCCAACCTTGTGCCACGTGGCATCATAATGGAGAGTTTTTGGTGTTTTTGAATTGTTTTCTTTTTTAATTAAATTGAGTTATTTTAGGAAAAAAGAATTTAAAAATAAATTTAAAATTTTCTCTCTCATATTTCCTCCCATAACTTTTAAACGTTTATATCTTTTATATACGGGATTTTTTAAAGAAAAAAATTACACCAAATTAACGAGCGTTTTATTATCTTTCCAACGAGTACCATAGTGCTATATAAAAAACGGAGAAAAAATCTACTATTTTTTGTGGGGTTTCGTTCATACAGGAAAAAAATACACAAAGTGTTCATGTTATCACGTAAAATTAGATTTTGTGGGGAATATGAGTTATTACTGATTAGAATACTATGAACATGCAATGATTAGAAGATTTTGTAGTTAGTTAACTTGAGCCATTTGTAATAGGTTATCACGTAAAATTAGATTTAGCAACCCCGGGACCCTCCCGGGGTAATCAGCTAGTTTTTTAATAATAAATTTAATACTATCACCTCAAGGTGCCACGTGACACATTCAATGGGGGGTTGAGGCCTCCATCGAATGCCACCTCATACAAACTCAATTCTTTTATTATAAGTTATAGATTATAGATTATAGATAATAAAACGTGTCTTATGCAACACGAGACAACAACAAGATTGTGCCAGAAGCAAAACACCACATTTGTACCATTCTTAATAAAATATATTTCAAACAAATACACTTGTCCATCTTTTAATTTATCATGTTGTATTTTCCTTTCTTTCGACATTTGTTCCTTTAATTCCAACTTGCAATCATTCACGAGATTTATAAAGTATAGATAACACACTTTCAAAGTAAATATAATATTAAAAACAGCCACCAGACTAAAGAGGGTTTCATGTTTTTTCACACGTGTTATAAATAGGGCTGTTCACGAGCCGAGCCGATTTGAACTGAGCTTTGCTCGTGCTTGGCTCATTTACAAACCGAACCGAGAGGAGCGGCTCGTTTACAACGAGCCGAAAATCGAACGAGCATTCTTCGAGCGAAAATTTTTCGAGCGAGCGCCGAGCGAGAATCGAGCGGAGAATAAAATGGACGATTATAAAATTGGGATGTTTCCTTCGATGTTTTCATTGTCGGGGGACAACTAAGAAATCAAGACTGTCATCTCATGACTTATTGTTTTACTACTAAATCTAGTATTATTTTTTTTTATTTTGTTAAGTGGTGGGCTGGTTATATTTTGTTTGTATATACTGAGTCAAATCCAATAGAATCTTATATATAAAGCCATAAATTTATATGTAAATCGTTGTGTATATTTATTATTAAATAAATAAAAGTTTATTCGAGCCGAACCGATTCGAGCGTACCTTTGCTCGTGCTTGGCTCATTTACAAACCGAACCGAGCCGATCGGCTCATATACAACCGAGCGGAAGATCGAGCGAGCATTTTTCGAGCATTTTCCGAACGAGCGACAAACGATCCACGAGCGGCGAGCGATTTGAACAGCCCTAGTTATAAAATTTATCGTAGGTGTGAATCGTAGAACATGAAAAGAGTGTTTTTTGTATAAGATAAATCTGATTTTTATTATTTTTTATTTATAGTACAAATAACTCTTATATGCTTTTATTTTCTCCATAGCCATATCACGAATTCATGAATTTAATTCTTTTTATAATATAGTATTGTTATACAACCATTTTTTATATATTATACAATTTGGTTATAAACAATTTTTTCTTAAATATTTACATCAACGTAATTATGTACATATGTCGCATAATTGCATATACATATGGTGCGTAAGTATTACTTGTAAATATAACTTGTAAGTATACATATGCATATGCCCTCGTTGTTGTCGTATAATGATGTCTTTCTACACTTTGCAAATTAAATAAAAAACAAATCCGATTATATACTTGATTCTAATTTTGATTTGTCTTCATAAATACCACGAAACTCTTACCTCTTGCTATCAGTGTAAACAAAACCACTTAGTAATATGTTGATTCATGAATTCCAAGTACAAGTATGAACTCATTTAATACTAGTGGGTAATCTGTGCGTTGCGGCGTGACTATTAAACAGAACAAAAATATGACGAAAAATAACATTGAATCATGGACACGCATGGCGGTGAGTTAGCTCGTCATATAATTTAAAAAAGAAAAGCTAAAAACTATCAAAGAAAAAGTGAAGTAGAAATGGTAAAAAATCCACAGCGTGAAACAGGGCGTAGCCCTTTGGGCGGGATGTTTATCACCGGTGTGAGGCACTTGGTCTTGGCTGTGATTGGTCCTAATATTATTGCCTCCATATTTATAAAACCAATGTATAAGTCGTATTAGAACATGGCTACGAAATTCACTCTACTACAATAAGTAGTGAAAAAAAAGGTAGAAGAAGCAAGGAAAAGAAGATATTGAAAATGATGGAAACAAATTAGAGAGAAAATAATAACAATCTTCCTGCTACAAACTGAAAGTAGTAACATATTGAATTTACAGAAAATGGTATGGATATGGATATAGTGTAGCCGGTGTCTGTGTTGTCAAAGTCTTGACTGGATTGAGAAGTAAAGTAAGGTAAGGTAAGGTAAAGTGATATATATATAGTTGTTGGTTGTGGCTTAGAAATTACAAATTCAAGTCAAAAGTTTGTTGTTCGTTCCCAGAAGATGAACCGCCGGAAGACTGGTAGGGCACAGCTCTAACGGTGGCTGCTCTGTCTTTTCTCTTGGCCAAAAACTTATGCAACGATGCTCTTCTCGCTATCGGCAAATCTGAATCCTTTGCCTGCTGCGTTGCTGCTGCTGCTGGTTCCTTTTCCTTTGATCTAGAAACCATATCAACATCAACATGATGAACAGGAGGAGGGGGTTTGGATGTTTCAATTACTCCCTTCTTCGCCATCAGCATCAGATCTCTGGCTCTATCTGCCGGAACGTCATCCAACACTAATACCTGGCCTTGGTAAAATATAGTCATCTGTGCACTACTACTACCTAATTTATCTTCTATTTTAATTTCACTGCAGCAGCAGCAGGAGGAATCTAAGATAACATATTCAGGAATAACAACATCCGCTGCTGCTGTTGGTTTTTCACCTATGGTGCTTAACAAATCAACAGTCGTAGGTTGACAGGTGGAAGAATTAGGATGATTTAGAGATCTAACCGATTCAAAGAGGCCGTTACCCGTAGCATCAAATTTTGCATTGAGATTTGGAATTTTGCCTTTCTCTTTCAGAAACAGACTCAACCGATTGCAGGTCTGAAGAAACTTAGACTTCTCAGGCGGTGTAGCTCCGGTGGCGGAGGAGTGGTGTTTGGGCGGCGACATGTGCCAACAATTAAATTAAATTAAAATAAAATAAAATAGGTCGTAAGTAAGGGTGTGGGTGTGGGTGTGGGTGTGGGTGTGGGTGGAAACAAATGGTTAGCAATTTTATATTGAAAGCACTTCATGTGCTGTAGGTACAACTGTCAATGTAGGGACACCCCTCCCATTAAAAATTACCTTTTAATTAGCACATGTTTATTGTTTTTTCCTAGAAAAGGGAGGGTACACTCGGAATTCTCCCGCAGTCTAGTCTAACATTTTATTTGATTTTCCATAACTTAACATTTGATTTTCCATAACTTAACATTATCACCTCAAAATTTTAAACATGTCTTTTATTATATTGTAAGTGCCGTATTACGATTATACGATAAGACCGGAAAATAGCCATGTGACTCTTTTCGTGATGCTAAAACTCATTTCTTTATTAGTCAAACATACTCTATCATTTTACAAACACTATCTCCTACGGGGATTATTTTTTCCTTATGTCATACATCATGTATGATATCATATGAATCGTGTTATGTTGTATTTCATTAAAATAAACAAATAACAAATTACATATGGATGGCGGCTAAACGAGCAACAAATAGAAGGTTGGACAAGAATGTATTATGTAATTTTGTGTATCACGATTCAAATGAAGCCAAATGAATTTAATGATTTAATGTATTCCCAAGTTGATTATTAGAGAAAAGAAAAATTATCATTTTACAACTATATCCTGTAAGATTATTTATTTATTAATATGTTGAGGGTAATTTAGGAAAAGAAAAATGAAGCCACGTAGGATCATCTTGCCACCTAAGCATGCCACGTCAGCATCACACTAACGGAGTCAGCCTCCGTTAGTTTGGGTCCATTGGTTTCCAATATGTCGAAAGTTGGGACCAATATTGGTGATTTTCGTAGTTGTGATTGTTATTGGCAAATAGTCAATAATTGAGATTATTCATTTCCATTTTCCTTATTATTATTATTTGAAAATGGTCTTGACATGGTGTTTAAGCAAGTGGAGAAAACCCGCGTCGTGCCACACACACGCAAGCAATGTGCTCCACATCTTAGAAACCGGCTATATTATTCCTTATGCCGCCTCCGCAACAATATACCGCATAGCCTAAAAGATAAGATCAAACAATTATTTGAAGATGTCACAAGCTTCTTGACAAGGATGGCATGATTGTAAGTGGTAACAACTATTGAATCAAAGTTAGTCTATTTAGTATATTATCTTAGTATATTTATCTTAAATTATATTTATCTTAAATACTCTAACAAGTCATCAACTTGCATGACAAGGCAAGGTTGTAATAGAAGGAAAAATATTTTGGCCATAAGTTTTATTTGTAGCCGCCAAAGTTCTAAGCATATGCAATTTTTATCTGTATAAAGAATAACTACATTATATCTTGAAAGTTTTCGAGATAGATAAATCTATCATGATGTGATAAAATATGTGTTACGATTTAACATTATGTGAACAAGAATGAAAATGTATGTTAAAAGAAGATGCATGTTTGGATGAAGAGCAGAGCTAGAAACAATCATTACAAAGCGTGATTGAAGCGGTAGTCTTGAAGGTGTGACTTTTTGTTTTTTTGGAAAAGAGTGATTTTAACCTATTCTCCTCTTGATTAAAATAGAATTCCTAGTTTGAACATGATTAGTGACTTGCCTAGACATGATTAATGAATTACCTGAACACATTGTGTTTTTTTTTCTGTATGAACAAAAACCGACAAGAAAATCGTTTTCTTTTTCGTTTCTTGTATAACACCATGGTACTCGTTGGGAAGATAACAAAACGTTCGTTAATGTGGGTGTTGTATGTGTTTTTTAGTGGTATGAATTTGGTTTAAAGATATGATATATTTATACTCTAAAAATATTTTTTTTATTAATCATTCCAACAGCCAAAAGACTATTACAAACAAGCTCCAACTGTTAGTTCTACTTTTCCATGAGCATGACAGTGGTCACGAGCATGAAGTTTTTTGCCGTGAAACATGGGGGCAGGGGGTGTTTCGTGAGGATCATGCACATCACAATTGTTTATCACGACCCGCCCCATGCGCCCTAATAGAAACAAGACCTCTTGCGCCATTATCTTTTCATACACCATTTCAAATCTCTAAACTCGCTCTCCCTCTTACTCGGCTCAAAGCAGACACTCAAACACACACACATGCTAAAAATCAAGTTTAAATCCAAAAGTTCAATTTCAAAGATTCAAATTCACAGTTCCAAGTTTAAAGCTTTCAAACACTCAAACACACACCTACACACTGAAAATCAAGTTTAAACCCAAGAGTTAAATTTCAAAGGTTCAAGTTCAAGCTTTCAAAAATCCTTCCCCTTTCTTGCTTATAGTGGCTCTAACATAACATGTTTACAAGAATCAAAAGCGATAAAGTTAAGGGGCTGAGATACAATTAAGGGGCATTAAACCATTTCTTTAAGTGAGGTAGTGTTAAAAAGAAAAAGGTAAAGAATGTGACATATAGATGAAGTTAAGAATAATTAAAGTATACATATGATCTAATGTAGATGAGCTAAAAGATCCACATATTATCTCCTGAGATATTCATTACAAGCTATTATAACTATTTGGAAAGGCATGTTATTGAATAAGAATTATAGATTAAACAAGTGGCATAAACTTAACGTTAAAAAGAACGGATATATTATTGGGTAAAATGTTGTTGATAAAATTATACTATTCAGTCAAAGTCATATCATCACCTATAAAATCACTACAACTAGAAAACGGAGGTTCAACGGGCCTCATGCGCGACATACGACCTGCTAGGTATGATGAGACAAAATGACAATGTGAAAAGGACGTCTAGCCAATAGGAAATGAGGATGACTTTCTCGATGATCAGACAACAAGGACGATTGCCAATTACCTAGCTTCAACCAATGACGAAGCAACATTGCACATCCTCATCTGAAATCCATAACGGTCACACCTTCAACGATAAATACCCCATTCTCCTAGTGGAGAAGGGTCGGCTCTTTACGCACACAAACACTTATACTTACTCGTGAAGATTGGTGAAAACCTTGGTTGAACATTTGTCTAGTTATAAAACATTTACTTAGCACTTGTAACCCCTCCAAGATTATTAATATAGATTATCTCTCATTTCTCCTATATTTGTTTATCGTTAGACTAGTGTTCGTCGAGTCCATGCGAGGGGTTTGGTTAAGATATGCTAAATTCCACCAAGTATACAAATGGAACCTAACCATACATGCCCTCCGATTGAAAGGTTTAACTTACGAAGTTTTGAACAAAATATCCCATTACAATTAAGAAAATAAAAAGAAAAGAAGGTAAAGGCTAGTGAGGAAAAGAAATATTCGCTTTTGGTTGCCGACACAAGTAGATAGGGATTGGCACTCGTCACATTTCACGTTTTTTGTTTACGCAAATATCACACATGCCTCCATCCTTTCTGTTACTGTCGTTTTAACTCAAATACCTTCAAAATCATTTATTTATTTCCTATTAGTCCATACCTTCATTTTCGTTTTAATCCAACTACATTTATTTTCATTTGTTTTCATTTATTCACCTTACTAACATTAATTTTTTAATATTCAATACCAACTACTTCAACCTGAAATTGCAAGGGTTTATACCCACATCACATTTATAAGAAGCAATCACCAATACTATTACCACTAGATAGGGCTGTAAACGAACCGACGAACACGGACGGAGCTTTTCCATGTTCGTTTGTTAAGCTTTAAATTTGTTCATGAACTGTTCGTGGACAATTTTCGAACATAAAATTTTGTCCGTGTTCGTGTTCGTTTGTAATTTGGTTGTTCACGAACTGTTCGTGAACATTGTCTGCGAACACAAATGAACACTAATGGACACAAACGGACACAAACGAACACAAACAGACGTTTGACTAGAAAATATAGATAAAACATTGTTAATGGACACAACGAACACAAACGGACGAACGAATATAAAAATATATATATATATATATATATATATATAATATTAAAATTTAAAATATAAAATTTAAAAACCAAATGAACACAAACGAACAAGTATAAACGGACATAAACGAACACAAACGAACACGTTACCGAACGTTCACGAACATAAACGAACAAACGCGACCTATGTTCATGTTCGTTCGTTTAACTTAACGAACGAAATTTCTTGTTCGTGTTCGTTTATTTGTTAAACGAACGAAACGAACACAAACGGACTTCCTGCCGAACGGTTCATGAACTGTTCGCTGAAAGTTCGGTTCGTTTACAGCCCTACCACTAGATCAAATTTCCATATTTGATAAAACAAGTTGATCATTAGACTCGACAAATCTAAAGATATAAGTTGGCGTCAACCCAAAAATGTGTGTGGGCTTATTCCTAAATAATAAAACACTTGGCTAATAAGGAGCCACGCTAAATATGTGGACTCATTCCTAGAATACTTTTATTGAAATTGACGTTTTGAAAAGAGTCCACGTTCTTTGAATCAAATACGTGAATCAAGTACGCTGAAAGTATCTTTCTACTTTATTTTGTACTTATCATATTGTAACTAGTTATATATTGTTTAACTTAAAAAGTAATCTACATAAGTTAAATTGGATTTTAATAGTCCATATTCTAACTCATTGCTTGACAATATAATCAATAACATTCCAAACATTTATTTTGGTTGTCAATAGCAATCCTACTCATATAATCATCAACAATTTACATATGGATGATCATAAGTGAAATGGGGAACCTACATTCCTCGTGACCGAAATTGAGTGGAAATGAAATGTGGAGTTTTTAATGATTATACGAGTGAGATTGTAAGTGACAACAAAAATAAAAGTTGTGAATGTTACTAATTAGTTGTAAACTAGTCTTTAAGTGCGCCCCGCATTGCGAGGCGGTGGCCGTAAACCGTGCCACCAACGTTGTAAGATAGAAGCGTAAAACCGTGCTAACTAGCAACGAAACAACGACCAAAACTAGGAAATCGTATAGAAAAACACAAACTATTAATACCAAGTGACGCATATAACGTTAAAAAATAGAGGGAAAATTGGTCGTAAAACCATGTTAAGTACTAAGCGAACCAAGAACAAACCCGTGCAAAATCGCAAAACAAACCGCGTTAAATGAGAAAGCACTAAATTGCAAGGGGTGTAAATGGGAAAAAAACCACTAAAAGACGAAATAGACTACGAGACAAAGGAGTTAAGAAAAGAGTACTGTTTCAAACTTTCGTGGTTAAAATACAAAATCATAAACATAATCAAAACCTTCGTAACCAAAGTGCAAAATTAGAAACATGACTATTGTTCGTCATGTTTCTAATTAATATATATAATAATATGAATTATTATTGGTTAATAGATTATAGTTTAGATTGCAAACACATTTTAACAACTTTTTTGTTAAAGAACTTATCTGATGATAAACAACTCTTGAAAATTGTTATATATTGAGTTAATTACCAAAACAGTCTATGTGGTTTTGGCCATTTTGCCAATCCAGCCCAAAATTAAAATAATTGCTTGAAGTTTGACGAAATAGGCCAAAACAGTCAATTTCGTTAACGGGGTTAACTCAACCTCGTTAAATCAAAATATTGGTAGAACCGCGATAACTCGTGAGAAACCAATCAATATCATCTTTTATACATCGCGACCGTGACAAAGATGTGTAGGGTTGATGGTTTGTTTGAGGATATGATGTAATGCTGTGATTGGTTGTGTTTTTTTTTGGATTGGTGGGGAATGATTTAGTGATGTTAGTGATGGTGTAATACATCGTCTCATGTGATTAGTAATGAATCTGTTAAAATGTGAAAATTGAGGTGCCACAAAGTGATTGGGTGTGATAAAATGGATTGTGATGACCATACCGCACACCCTAAAACACATATTGCTGACAACCTTCTCCAACAATGTTCACCCCCAGTTGTCAGCCACCTACACCGAGGACAACCCTCACCCTGTTCAAGCCCATTGGTCCTTTTTTTTAACAACCAAGGAAAACCCAAATAGAAGCCCATTGGTCCATTTAGCATGAAGAAAAAACCCATTCATTAGAATTGCCATATATAGATTCTAATAAATAATAACGGTTTATAACTAACTACTTGGTAAAAGACGAAAGAAGAAAAAACAACATTGACTTGTTTTTATCCTAAACCACAATTATAGAGAGAGATTGGGTATGAGAAAAGGCAAAGGATGATCACCATTAAGATTCCTTTTCCCCATTTTTTGGCTGTATTTTCCCTCTTCCATTTTGGATGTAAATTAGATGGCCTTTCTTGGTCAGCTGTGGCCTTCATTTTCGTTGTTTATGATGATGATGACGATGATACCAGTTGTTATGACAACATCCTTCATGAACGAAGCAGACGCTTTGCTAATAATTAAAGAATCTTTAAACAACCCCATTTCTCTTGATTCATGGAAGCCCGGAACAAGCCCTGCGATGAAACCTCCAAATGGTTCGGCCTTGTTTGCGGCAATGGGATCGTTACCACCCTTCGTTTAAAATCACTCAATCTCTCAGGTGAATTGGACCTTTTTGGCCTTTCACAATTGCCAGGCCTGCGAGTCATTAACATCGTAAACAATTCCTTTTCTGGCCCAATTCCTGAATTCAACAAACTTGGAGCTTTGAAAGCTATCTACATGTCCATGAACCGTTTTCTGGTGAAATCCCTTCATCTTTCTTTTCCAACATGGTCTCCTTAAAGAAAGTATGGTTTGACAACAACAATTTCTCCGGTCCCATTCCTTCGTCTCTGGCTCAGCTCCCCCGTCTTTTGGAATTGCATCTCAACAATAACAACTTTTCGGGTCTCATTCCCTTAATCGGACAGAAAACTTTGCAGTCACTTGACCTTTCTAACAATAATCTAACAGGTGACATTCCTTCTAGTTTATCAAGATTCGACGTTGCCTTATTCGATGGAAATCCCGGGCTTTGTGGGCCTAAACTTCGTAAGCTATGTGTCAACGTGAAGCATAATCATAAAGGGCCTAAACCACCATCCAAGCCCCCTCCCGAGTCTTTAAAGACGGCATACATGCTCATGGGTCTCTCTGGTTCCATTCTTGTGGCAATGATAATCGCAATCTACATGTTGGTGCAAAAGAGGAAGAAAGAAGAGGCTGATCAAATGTGCTTAGAAAAGCGAAATGGTGACGGTTCATATGGTTTGGGTATTATATCTAGTGGTAGCCCCAAGGAGAAGGAAGATGACTCAACCCAACAAAGCTTGGACAAGGGATCGCCTAAAAAGACCAAGGGCAGCGGTGATCTAATGCCGCTCAACAAAGGCACCGCTGCATTTGGGATTTCGGATTTGATGAAAGCCGGTGCAGAGGTTCTGGGGAACGGATCCTTAGGGTCTTCCTACAAAGTTAAGTTGTCAAACGGTATGGTTTTAGTTGTTAAAAGGTTGAAAGAGATGAATAAGATGAACAAAGATGGATTCCAAGTCGAGATGGCTCGACTTGGAAAACTCGAGCACCCCAATGTCCTGCCACCATTCGCGTGTCATTTCCAGAAAAAAGAGAAACTCGTGATCTACGAGTACATTCCTAAAGGCAGTTTACTTTATTTGTTGCATGGTAAGTTCCAAACTTACTAATTTAATTATGTTACCTTGCCATTCAAAAGAGGGGCGGCGGCGCAGCTTGTTGCTCGTCTACCTGTCATTATGTTGTAATTTTTTTTTGTAAAATATAAAAGATGATACCATAAAAATAATAACATGTGAAAAATTAATTAATTAACTAGCGAATGCAAATCATCTGCCAGGTGATCGAGGGGAGAGTCATGCCGAGCTTAATTGGGCGGCTCGATTAAAAATTATCAAAGGTGTGGCACTTGGAATGGGGTACATTCACAGAGAACTAGGCATGCTAGCTTTACCTCACGGAAATTTGAAATCAAGCAATGTGCTTCTTGGGCCAAATAATGACCCACTAGTAGTAGATTACGGTCTAATCAGTATTATTGATGGAAGTCACGCAGCAAGCGTGTTAACGGGGTATAAAGCCCCGAAACAGTACAGAATCATTCAATTTCACCGAAATGTGACGTGTATAGTCTAGGAATCATCATTCTAGAAATTCTAACAGGAAAATTTCCATCCCAGTACCATAACAAAGGCAAAGGCGGGACAGATGTGGTAGAGTGGGTGAAATCTGCAATGTCGGAGCAAAGAGAGGTGGAATTTTTGGATCCAGAGATCACGGGGCACACCAATTCTTTAGGCGAAATGCAAAAGCTATTGCATATCGGTGCAGAATGCACGGAAAGTGATCCGGATGATCGAATAGACATTAGAGAGGCAATTAGAAGAATAGAAGAGATTAGGATTTAATTATGGATGGTGATACATGTAATATATCCGAGTGTGCCCTGACTTAATTACTGGAAGATGATGAGTTAATCAATCATCGAAGACAACGAGGAGGGGGGTTTGGATCGAAGAAGCGGTGTCCAGGCCTAGAGAGACATAGTTGGAATATTTATTGATGAGGTGTTTGGGACGTACAGTTGATTAAAATTAAATTGTATATTACTTGTTATGTAACAATCCAATAGGTTGGTTTAACTATCTCTTATTGTCGGCACCAAGACAAACAAAACAAACAATCGACCAAACCCAGCCATCACATAGAAAACGACAAATAGTCGACTCATTTTTAACTGTTAATTTATACAACTTTTAATATGCATGATTCATCCAGGTTACCCAAGACTCAAAGACATATATATTATTAATAAAGAACTTTATGAACAAACTGATTGAGCATAAACATGGTTCGTTTATCTTTTTTTTTTGTTTAATTATAATACAACAAGTGAGAATTAATAAAAGATAAACACATCCCATGTTCTTTATAGGCCATTAAAACCATACGTACCTGTCAATATGTTTTCCTTCTGTTTTTAATCCGTTGACAATAATGAACATAAATGAAAGCGACGAAATGGATGTTAATGACAAGTCAGACTTTGAATCTCTAAAAATGGATGTTAATGAGTCACTTGATGTCTATGCGGGAAAGATTAGTCAAATCGCATCACAAGCAAGCCGTCTTGGACATACTTTGAATGACAAAACATTGGTTTGAAAGCTTTTTGGTTTAGTACCAGATGATAGATTATATCAATGGATAAACACAAAATGGAAGCCAAGAACTCTCAAACGTTTTATTAATTAAATGTGAACTGATGATTACAACTGAATGCAACAAAGCTTTAAATAAGGAATGCAAATAACGTCTACCAGAATACTATGATCTAATGAACAACCTTAACGGCTGATTATTCAAAAATCAAACAACTAATAAGCGATAAAAACTGAGAACTTCTTGACTAACTCCACATGCATGCAGCAGCAAATATCACACGTGCATAAGGGTGTTTGGATCATTTTCATCACCCCCTTGAACCAAATTCCTGGCCACCAATGGCATGCTTGAAATACACAAATTTTTCTTTTGATAATGCTTTGGTCATCAAATCAGCTAGCTGCTCATCTGTCCTGCAATAATCTAAACTGACTTGACTTTGTGTTACCATATCTCTTATGAAGTGATGCTTTAGCTCAATATGCTTTGTTTTACCATTCATTATTGGATTCTTTGATAAATCAATAGCTGATTTACTGTCACAATAAATGACAGTAGCTTGAACCTGCTTAACCTTTAAATCTTCCAGAATTCTTCTAAGCCGGATGGCTTGACATGTTGTTGTTGTAGCTGAGATATACTCAGCTTCAGTGCTGGACAATGCAACTGTGTTATGCTTCCGTGATCCCCATGAGACTGCTCCATTACTCAGCATAAACAAGTTAGCTGACACACTCTTCCTGTCATCAGCACTACCAGCCCAATCACTATCAGTAAATCCAATCAACTGATCTTTACTGCCTTTCTTGTACCAAATGCCTAACTGCATAGTGTCTGCTATTTATCTTAAAACCTTTCTAGCGGCACCTGAATTATTTCTTGAAGGGGACTGCATAAACCTGGACAAAACACCTACACAATAGGCTAAGTCAGGCCTTGTATGTGTAAGATAGATGAGTCCACCTACCAGACTTCTGTAATGGGTCTCTTGCACTTTTGTTTCACCATCATTAGCGATGAACTTCTCATTTGGAACCATTGGAACTGTGTCAGCCTTACAATTCATCATACCAAACTTGTTGAGCAATGACTGAGCATACTTCTCTTGACTTATAAATATTCCATGTCTAGTTTGTTTTACCTCTAGACCAAGGAAGTATTTTAGAAGTCCCATGTCAGTCATCTCAAACATCTTCTTCATACCCTCCTTGAAGTCAACCACAAGATCTTGATAGGAACTGGTACATATTATATCATCTACAAACAAACACACATAGATGATATTAGTATTACCGGCTTCTTTTACATACAAGGTAGGCTCATTCAAGCTTCTTTTGAATCCATGCTCAAGAAAGTAACCATCAATTTTTGAATACCAGGCTCTTGGAGCCTGTTTTAACCCATATAGTGCTTTCTTCAACTTATATACTTTATGCTCAGCTCCCTTCACTTCATAGCCTTCTGGTTGAACTACATAGATATCTTTAGTTAATTCTCCATTCAGAAAGGTTGACTAAACATCTAATTGATGCAAGAGCCATCCTTTCTGAGCAGCAACTGCAAGAACAATTCTTATAGTTTCGAATCTGGCAACTGGTGCAAATGTCTCCTTGAAGTCATTTCCTTTCTGCTGTGAGTATCCTTTTGACACCAGTCTGGCCTTCTATTTCAATACTTTTCCATCTGCACCAAACTTTGTTTTGAACAACCATTTCAAGCCCACACATTTCTTCCACTAGGCAAAGTTACAAGGTCCCAAGTGTCATTCTTCTGGATTGCTGCAATTTCTTCATTCATGGCTTGTATCCACTCCTTCTTTTGAGATGCTTCACCATAGAAAATTGGATCTGCAACACTTAAAGCAAAATGAAGATTTAAATGATCATATGAAAAATCAGTCACTTCTTGAGTGTTAGCATACACATCATTCAGTGAACTAATTTTATGTGGTTGAGTTAAACTACTTGAAGTGCTTGACTCTTAATCATTATTGCTTCCTGAATGAGAATTCAAATGAGTTTGATTCTCCGGTGCATTGTCTTGAGGGGTTTCAGTTTTTGTTGTGGTCTGAGTTGGTTATTGAACACTTTCTTCTCTTGGAAATGGATCAACATACAATCTTGCATAAGCCTGAGAATCAGATTTGTATGACACTTTCCAGTCCCATTGTGCCTCTTCTATGATGGTCACTTCTTCTCTTGCTCTCGACACAAACTTTCTGGTAACTGGATTATACAACCTATAACCACTGCCTTGAGAAGAATACCCAATGAAGATCAATTTTTGAGATCTATCATCAAGTTTCTTCTTTCCTTGAACATAAGTATGACACTTCATAAGGTGTCTTTAAGTACATCACTTCATAAGGTGTCTTATTTGCCACTGCTGTAGTTGGAGATCTATTTATTATATAAACTGCAGTAGCTACTGCTTCTGCCCACAAATAGTTTGGCAGCTTCTTCTCATTCAACATACTCCTTACCACACCCATCAGAGTTTTGTTCTTTCTTTCCACAACACCATTGTGTTGTGGTGTATGTGGAACAGTAAGTTCCCTTCTAATTCCATGTTGCTCACAAAAGGTGTTGAATTCATTTGAACAGAATTCACCACCTCTATCTATTCTCAATACTTTAATCTCAAGACCAACTTGTTTTTCAACTAAGGCTTTAAACACTTTAAACTTTTCAAATATTTCAGACTTATTATTGAGAAAATAAATCCAACACATACGTGAATCATCATCAGTAAGCAGAAAATAATACAGACTTTTCCAAGACTGGGTACCTGCATAGGGCTACAAAGATCTGCATGAACTAGTTCCAGCTTTCTTGTGGCTCTCCATGAGTGAGATGTAAATGATTACCTGGTTTGCTTGCCTAAGATACAACCTTCACACACCACTGAATCCTTAATCTTAGGTAGTCCAATCACCATGTTATTTTCATGTAATTCCTTTAGACTACCAAAGTTTGTGTGAGCAAACCTTTGGTGCCATAGGGATGAGCTGGACAATGATGATTGGTTTTGAGTAGGCTGCACAACATCATATTTAGTAGCATCAACCAAGAATAAGTTATTATTAAACACCATCATACTCATGATTACCACACAATTGTTTTTAATAGTACATTTGCCTTGATCAATCAACAAGGAGTGTCCTTTCTTCATTAGTTGGCCAACACTTAACAAGTTATATTCTAATGAGGGTGCATAATACACATCAGTCAACAATTTGTAACTTGTTGACCCTATGTAGATTCTTACAGATCCCTTGCCTTCTACCTGCAGCTTCTTCTTATTGCCCAAATGCACCTCCAATCTGAATGTCTCATCAAGGGATACAAAAGTATTTCTTGACCCTTTCATATGATTGGAGCAACTAGAATCTAAGAACCATAAGTTGTTTGAATTGTTTTGATTACTTACTTCATTAGAGATTGCCATAAATAAGTGTAGTTCTTCATTTTCATCATTTATTTCAATAACCTCAGCTGTTAGATTGGCATGCTGCTCCTCTGTGTTATACCAGCAATCTTTGGAAGGGTGCCCATATTTCTTGCATATATAACATTGTGGCACCTTACTTCTATCCATGCTTCTACCTCTACCACGACCCCTAAAGTTTCCTCTTCCTCTACCTCTTGAATTAGTAGAGAAAGTGGGTCTATTGTCTTCTTACATGACTTGCAGTGCATGATCCTCATTCTTCTCAGGTGTCTTCTCCATTCTGCTGTTCAATCTTTGTCTTGGGACAGCAGGGAGCCCATGAGTTTTACTGGAGTTAACTGGGACAGATCAAATGCAACCTCAATTGAGAGAACAATAACATAAAACTTAGGTGTAAGACTCCTACGTATCTTTTCAACAATAACCTGATCTGAGATTGTTTCCCCATAAGATCTTTTCTAACTTACAATGGCCATAACCCGTGAGAAATAGTCTCCCACAGGTTCACCATCATGCATAGAAAGGTTCTCAAACTCACGTCTGAGTCCATGTAGTTTCACAGCTTTTACTTGATTGTCTCCTTGATACTCCATATTGAGTACCTCCCAGCTATCCTTGGCTGATTCAGCAGATGCAATCTTAGAGAAAAGATGATCATGAAGAACTTGTTGGATTAAAGCCATAGCATGAGCATCCTTTCTCATGATATTACATAATTTTGTTGGATCTGGTTCACTAGTATTGACTCCAGTATCAACCAGTTCCCATAGGTCTCTTGATTTCAGGATGGTCTTCATACGAATGCTCCAGTAGTCATACCCTTCCCCCTTAAACACAGGAACAAGGGTTGGGGCAGTAAGGAGATTGCTGGTATGATTTACCATAGATTATGAAAGGCCTTGGAACTTTGAATTTTAATCTTTCATATCTTAGCTCTGATACCACTGATAGATTATATCAATGGATAAACACAAAATGGAAGTCAAGAACTCTCAAACTTTTTATTAATTAAATGTGAACTGATGATTATAACTGAATGCAACAAGGCTTTAAATAAGGAATGCAAATAACGTTTACCAGAATACTAGGATCTAATGAACAACCTTAGCGGCTGATTATTCAAAAATCAAACAACTAATAAGCGATAAAAATCGATAACTTCTTGACTAACTCCACATGCATGCAGCAACAAATATCACACGTGCATAAGGGTGTTTGGGTCATTTTCATCATAGAAAAATACATCCAGATAGTAGCGACAATTGAGTAGTTTACTGATCTTAACATGGTGTCATTCCAAGAAGTTGTTGGGAGATTTCAGGCTTTCGAGGAACGCACCAAGAAGCAAACTATGGAGGAAGATGTGTCTTGTAAGCTTCTATTCACTAAAATAGACGGAAATGGGAAGGATAAACACCATAAATGTGAGCATTGCAATTGTAGAAACTCAAATCGGGAAGACTGTGGGTGTGGCTAATGAAGAGGTCGGGGGTTCGATAGAGGTCGAGGCGATGGTTGAGTACAACAGGACAAGCGTCACATAAGGTGTCTCAAATGTCTTGATTTGGACATTACTTGAGCGAATGTCCAAATTTGGAAAGAAGTGGAGGCAAACCTTATCCAGGAGGGGACGATGAAACAACGTTTCTGTAACCGAATCTTGAAGAAGATAAATGAAGACCTTGTCTAAACTAAATTTAGTTTGAGGGGGCATTGGATTTTGAACTAAATAGTAAGTGCTATTATTATAGGGGTGTTAGAGTCATTGGTGTAAAGTTGTGTTTTCGTGTCAAAGTGTCAAGTTGGATATTGAACTAAAGAACATCCTTGTAAAAAGTTCAAGAAAAAAGTTTGTAACGTTTTGCATTTACTCCTACTTGTATTTTATAAAAATAAAATAAAATATTAATCAAGGAACTATAAAGCTCATATAACTAACAAACAATCGAACATCCTTAGCACCTAAATGAATGTACTCTTGTTTGTTTCCGAATACATAATTAAAGTCATGTTCGTTCTTTAAGAATAGTAAGATTGAGTTTGTGGGGAGCGGTTGGCTACTTGGCTTCCCGCTTTGACGTCTAAGGGGGCATAAACACATTGTCTTTTTATATGTAACATCCATATATAATTGTCCTAGGCACGTATTTCTGGGTATACAATTGAATGGTATCGTCTAAAACATGATGTTTCCAGTTTCAAGGTTGATAGAAATAACTTTTGTATATGTTGTCGTTGTATCACATCAAATATAAAAAAAAAAACATATTGCTCAAAGTTGTCGGTGATGAGCAATATGTTGACATGATTGGGACATATAATATGTTGTCTACAATCCTTGTTTGTCTGTGTTTTCATGGGATGATTCCACCATGGCCCAACAGTCATGCACCCTACAAACAACCATGTATTTATAGTATAAAAAGCTAACTCTTTGAGTTAATGAATTTTATCATTTTAAACCGAGTTGAATAAAAATCAAATTAGAATGACAGTTATATTAGAAGTAAAAAGAAACGTTTTTTTTTGGAAGACTATAGTAATTTTAGATTTAGAGAGCATGTATCTTTAGTCACTAGATACATATACATGAATCATTGTTTTTGCTCGTGTGGCGGAGGTGGGGAGGATAATTACTCATCTTCTCATTTCCACGGGACATGAGAGGAAGCAATTAAGCAAATAATAATTCAGGAGCAACTCAGACTTCTCGTTTAAAGAAACGAACTAGCTAGAGAATTAGATGTAGCAATGAAAAATTATGCCACAAGAAATCAATGATTTGAAAATAAAATGATTTTTTTCATGCTTTGTTCAAGTTGTAAAGAATCTTTGTATATTGAAGATGTAAACAATATTGGAAACTCGATATAGATCAAGAAAAATGGAATGGCACATGATATGCATTGGATTGGGTAGCCCGATTATGGTATCATGTGTCAGGCAAAGTGCACGCATGGAGGCACGTGATTTCTGACTCCTTACTTGTTGACTTCTATTCACACTCGTCTTTTTAATGCACCAAAATTTGTACCTTTCTATCCCCTTAGTTAATTAACTAATTCCTATCATTAAAATTGACAACTAATTTCGGACTCACAGACAGCACATACATCTTCATCACTCTCATATACATATAATAATAAGTATATTTAATTAGCAAGAGTTTTCTTCCAAATAAATGTAGTTGCAAAACTTATTTATTAAAATGGATAGTTTAAAAAGTATTTACCAAAATAAGTATTTTGTAAAAAGTTATATTTTCTCACTTATAATTTGATTGGTTAGAAAATTTTAATTTTAAAAATATGTTTTTTAAACTGTTTATATAAATTAATAATGACATTATCTGTTAGGAAAATGTTGAAAACTTTTTTAATTTCTTTTTTAGAGAATTACACAGATTGTCATTTAGTTATAGAAAAATTGCACCTTATATCCTTTACGTTATTTTTTCATTCCTTATGTCCTTTATTTTCTAAATTTGCTACATCCTTTGTCCTTTAACCTAACTCCGTTAAAAAACTTGGTTAACTTATTTACACTTTTAGCCCTTATAGTTTCAACATCCCAATTCAAGCCTTTCGAACCCTAACCATTGAACCCATTTAAATTGACCTCGAATTCGACCGCAACAATTAACGAAATCATAGAGCTATTATAGAACATCAAATTCCAATCAAAACTATGTATAATAATCGTACTGACTTGATCGTTTCGAGGCTAAATCGAACTATTAAAATTGCGATTGGTTGATCTTGTTCTTCAAATTGCGAACGATTTGGTGGGTATTTATGGTATATTTTTGCACAGAAACGGTCGACTAAGGCATACGATGTTATAATAGGTTTCAATTTATGGTATAGAAGCTTAGTTTGCAAGTGGGATTTTAAACGTTTAAAGAATTGGTCATTTGGATGACGATCTGAAACCTTTAACATTTAATATTGGAATGTATGGTGCGATTTAGAGTTGCAAACATGTAGGTTGGTCCAGATTCAAGTTTGGGTGCAATTTGGAGGTGTAAGATCCGTTTTTGTTAACGTGGATCAAGTTCAATATAAGTTTTTAAACAAGTTTCGGTCAGGTTTCATGTTTCTCGGGTTATGTTTGATGTGAATTCGCTTAACTTCGGTTATATATATATGTGTGTGTGTGTATGTTTATATATAAAATGAGTTTTTATAAAAATAAAATATGTTTTTTATCAACCGTTTTACTTCAAAATTATAGTTTTGATTAGAATTTGATGTAGTTTAAGAGCCCAATGATTTTGTTTTATGTCGTGCCTTAGTTTCGTCGATTGATTTGGGGTTAAGGCTTAGGGAAACTATAAGGGCTAAAAGTCTAAATTTAGATAATAAAGTTAACCAAATTTTTTTAACAAAGTTAGGCTAAAGGATAGAGGGTGTAGTAACTAGCATATGTCAACTGATTCTTAAAAACCTTAGCATCCTCTCCACATAATATCATAGAGATCGGGGATCAAACTCTACCGCTCAAGAAAGTTTCTTTCTCATTCTTGACACATACGTGGTCATAACTCAGTCACTCTCGCTAGACTGACAGTTAACCCAACTAGCATATGTCAACTGAATTCATTGAAAGTTTTATATATAGTAAAATAAAAGGTAGTATTTTAACATAACCGACATAAAAGTTTCAAAGTATGAAATGAAATAAAATAGATTAGGAAAGTGAGTGTTAATAAATATTTAGAAAGGGTAGTGCATGTTTTGCTCTTCTTATAAAAAAAAAGTTAATAAGGAAAAAAAAAGTGTTTGGGTTATGATTTGAAAATAAGTTTTTTTGCTTGAAAATAAGATAAGTTATAAGTTACAAATTATAATTTTTTTTAATTAAAGAGACAAAGTAAATTGGAGAGCCAAAAATGGCGGTAATAAAATGTTAGAAGAAAGTAGATTGGGGTATATGTGTATGTTTTGTTATGAAACACAAAGTCGTAACCCTTCCTTCCACCGTATAAATCAAAGTTGTCAGCCCCCATCTCTTGATTCTTGATTCAAAACCTCCCCTCCCCTTTTTGTTTTCCAGATATTTCAACCAAATCATTTCCTTCTTTCTTTCTTTGTTACACTTTTATAATAATTAATAATTAATAATATGGAGCAGCCGGCGGAGACCGATTATGAAACAGCCGAAAATATCATTCTCCGGTGGGACGCCACGGCTTCCGAAGACGCTAGGGTTCGTATGATCTTTGAAGGCGACCGTCAAGAGATCGATCTCTACTTGCAGGCCGTCGATCGAATCCAGCTTTCCATGGAGTCAACCACCCTTTCCGACGAGAAAAGCAACACAGCTGCTATTCAGATAGCCATGGCTCGACTGGAGGACGAGTTCCGTAACATCCTCATCTCCCACGCTTCCCCAATCGAGACCGACTCCCTCTCTGACTCCATCTCCTCAACTCACCTCACTCCCCGATCCAGTGCCTCCTTTACTGAGTTTTCAGATTACAGCAACAGAGGAGGAGGTGCTGGTGTTGGTGGTGAAGATGAATATTCAATCTCCAGAGACGGTTCTTCTTCCTTATCTGAACACGGCGGTGAAAGCAGCAGGGCGATTTCCAGCTACAGATCTATGAGTAGTATTCGGGAGCTAGATCTGATGCCATCAGATAGCATATCTGATCTGCGCTCAATCGCCGACCGTATGATCTCTGCAGGCTACTTCAGGGAGTGCGTCCAGGTCTACGGCAGTGTCCGCAAGTCAGCCCTCGACGGAACCTTCAAGAAGCTCAGTGTCGAGAAATTAAGCATAGGCGATATTCAACGCCTCGAATGGGAGGCCTTGAATGCCAAGATTGGCAAGTGGATACGTGCTGCCAAAATGTGTATTAGGGTTTTGTTTGCAAGTGAGAAGAGGCTCTGCGACCAAATCTTCCATGGCTTAGGAACGGCCGCAGATGAAGCTTGTTTTATGGAGACCGTCAAAGGCCCTGCCGTCCAGCTCTTTAACTTCGCTGAAGCCATTAGCATCAGTCGTCGAGCTCCAGAGAAGCTGTTCAAGATCTTGGATTTACACGACACACTGGTCGACTTGTTGCCAGATATTGAAGCTGTTTTTGAAGGAGCGTCAGCTGAATCGATTAGGGTTCAAGCGTCGGAGATAATTTCGCGCCTAGCAGAGGCTGCTAGAGGGATGCTCAACGAGTTTGAAAATGCGGTTCTTCGAGAACCTTCTAGAGTTCCTGTCCCTGGAGGAACCATTCATCCTTTGACTAGGTATGTCATGAACTACATAAGCTTGATTTCAGATTACAAGCAGACCCTAGGTGAATTGATAGTGTCTAGGCCTGCAACCGGTTCTAGATACTCGGATGATGTCACTACTCCAGATATGGATTTCACAGAGCATGAAGAGCAGTCACCATTGGCTCTTCATCTCATCTGGATAATTGTGATCTTGCAATTCAATCTAGAAGGAAAATCCAAGCACTATAAAGACACATCCCTAGCTCATGTGTTTGTTATGAACAATGTTCATTACATTGTTCAGAAGATCAAAGGCTCACCAGAACTAAGAGAAATGATAGGAGATACTTATTTGAGGAAGCTTACAGCAAAGTTCAGGCAGGCTGCAACGAGCTACCAACGCGCAACATGGGTAGGGGTGCTGTATTGTCTGAGAGACGAAGGATTACACGTGAGTGGAAGCTTTTCTTCTGGGGTATCAAAGAGTGCTTTAAGGGAACGATTCAAGTCGTTTAATGGCATGTTTGATGAGGTTCATAGAACACAAGCATTGTGGCTGATACCGGATGCGCAACTGCGTGAAGAACTGAGGATATCCATATCAGAATTACTAATCCCGGCTTATCGAGCGTTTCTTGGCAGATTCAGGACTCATATAGAGAGTGGAAGGCACCCAGAAAACTATATCAAGTACTCTGTTGAAGATCTTGAGACTGCACTCTTGGATTTCTTTGAAGGGTATGCTGTTTCACAGCATTCCAGAAGAAGATCACAATGATATGATGATGATGGGATTTTGTTTTATAGGACACCATTCTTTGATTTTAATTTTTGGTCTCTGATGATGGAGGAAAGAGGGTAAGCAAAGCAAAGCAAGCAATGTTGTTGTTTTAATCTTCTTTGTTTCACTTGTTTGTATGTCGTCTACTTTTGTACATGTTTTATTCTCTCATAATTACATGAAAATCGCTGTTTTCATACCCATGATCACCTAAATTCGCTCCTTACAATGCATACATGTCACATGTCATTCAGACATCAGAATTTTCGGTTATTTTGCTGTTTTTAGGGACATTTTAATCTTGGTCAACTACATAGGGATTTGAAGTTGCACCTGTTTGACCAATGCCATCCTCTTTAATTACCTAAGGTAGTCAAAGGGAATTGGTCACACCTCGACACTGATCGTTTGACCTGCACTTCCATGACCATGAAAAGAAAAAGCAATAACTTTAACTTATTTTCTTGTTTGGTCAAGATAACTCATAACATTAATAGCAGCCATAGTGCTTTTAGATTTTAGGCTTGCAAAATTGCCCATGCTGACAACAAGATCTGCTGCATATTTTTATTTGACACGCAAAAAAAAAACATTATTTAAACATAACAGAAAACAAAACTATGCAGTTTAAACATCATCCACCACACCCATGCCGCGATAATATTTGCGGAAGCAAGATATGGTATAACATTAATAAACAAACCACCAGACTTCCATTTAATCAATCAATCCATATCCAAGAATTCCATCCTTCTTCTCATTGTGCCCTTCAAATCTGTGGCCTCCCTCTCCACCTTCTGCGCCTGCCCAAAATACCATACTATTAATTTAACCCCTCAATCACAAACAATGCATGTATATCATCATTAAAACTATGAATAGTAAGTCATACCCTCATATCAAACACACTAGACAATAATCAGCACAGAATCATATTGCTTCACACAGGTAAGGGTGCTATCTACTCCAAAAATATTGAAATCAACTATCGAGTCAAGCTCAGCTATTTATATACTCGCCTCGTGCTAAGAATATTATGCCACTATTCATTTATTTGTAACTTCAGTTATAAGCAATCACCACAAACCATTACTAAAAATATGGCTTGTAACACTATCGATCCATCAAAATTAGCTATTGTTTTAACAGTTTCATGTTCTACCCTATCACTTATATCAGATCAAGTCCGTAGATAATATTATAAAATAAAATCATAAAAGCAAAACAATTATTGATAAGAAAAGGATAAAGAATGTAGAGGTGCCCCTAAGCATTCAACTTTTCTCATTAAGGCCACATGTATAATGAAATTACTCCACAGACCACCCAAGTCCGTATATAGTTTTATTTATACCCACTCATATCAGATGACGAAAATGCCTTTTCTTTTTCCCTACAAAATACAGTAATATTAAGCTATAACATGTTAACCCATCAAAGGTATCTTTAACTTTTCAAAAATTTGAAGAGCAATAAAATCAAAGCGGGATGCATACTTTGGTGGTGGTGCACAAAAGCATTCATTGTATCGGTGGCCTAAATAAATAAAGTTGAAAGAAGTAAAAGTTGTCTTTATTTATCAAATTGCCTACACCTATATTAAGAAAAGAAACGTATAAGTGTAATGAGTTACCCTTTTTATCTCAGCTTCAGAAACTCGAGTCATATGAGGTGGAAGTTCTTCCTTCTCCATTTCCTAAGCATGATATAGAGAAATCAGAAAAACAGAATAATATATATTTTATCAAATGTTTTTTTTAAACACAAGAAAAATGAAGGATGTCAAACCAGCTCGCCAATTAGAACAACATTTTCGCCACGAATTACATATAAACCTAGTGGGATGTCACAATAAAGGTCGCCAACAATTACTCGCTCACAAGCACCTTCTATAACAGCATTGGCTGCATGTGACAAGCAAACAATATTCTTAATATCTTAATTACCAAAGTGATTATTACCGAAGATTGAGCTTAATAATTAGTGCGAAGTCTAGTACCAAACTGATCAAAAGACCGAAGAATCCCCAATAGCTTCCTTCCATCTCGTAGCAGTACAAGAAGCTTCTCTGTACAGAAAAGTAGATGTTATCATCAATTTATCTGAGAACAGGTTTCAAATGCCTATCGGTTATCTTTTGCATATAAAGCATTGATCGTAGTGATATCCAAAAGTAAGCTTCAACAACACAAGCACATGGTAAATCTTTTATGCATATGAAAGCATAAGAGATATGCCTCGCAAGTCTATTCCATAAAGTATTTTCATATAAGTATTTTATAACAAAAATCACAACTGTATATATGATAATATTTATTAGTTTATTACAGAACTCTTCGTCTACTTATCTAATTATCTTAAAGAAATAATGCTTTTTAGGTTAACACTTTTCCACCGACATAGCAATTTGTATTTCCTAAATTTTAGTTAATCATGGAGTAAAATAATTTGTACTTCTATAACTACTTCTATTTTTTTTTCTGCAACACGATTGAGCAAAGGCCTAATGCGAAAGTACTTAATTATGGCCTAATGCGAAAGTACTTAAGCATGGACTAAATGGATCATCAACTGAATTCATTAAGCGCCAACTGTAGGATATGAAATATAGCTGGTAAAACTAGCTTAGTTCTCGAAATAGTTAAAAGCAAAAACTAATTATATATGGTTTCTTTGGTTATAACAAGCTTTATAAAATTCAAATTAAGCTAGAAACCATTATTATAATGTAAAATAAAATACCGGTCTAATTAGCTAATTAGCTAAATCCTTATAGATTGTCACAACAGGTTTCTCGTTGTGTGAAAACCTAGCAAATCACTGAAAAAAATAAAAACAAAATACAACAACACTCATGGTGATTCGATTGTCACAACAGCAGATCTTTTAGGTTTTAGACGACTGATTTGAATAAAAAACAAAATCACAAAGCCCTGTATTTAAGATAAAGGGTTTCGCTAAACAATGCAAGACCTCTATCAAAAAGCTCTGATTTTATATAATATAATTTTAAACTTTTACCTTTGCATAAGAACCCGTGTTTTGAACCAAATCCAATAGGAACTTGCTAGACGTTGAAAACAGAAGAAAACAAAGATGCACAAGGTTTTCTAGTCAACTGAGACCTCACGTGTATTGTAGTAATGAGAAATGAAAACATGTTCATGGACACTTAAGAAGTCAACAGTAAGATGACCAAAAGTAAATCAATCACCACTAAAGTTACAACTTTTGCACGCACTTGCAGCAAACTGATGATATTAAAGATGTGGATGCTTGATGGAACACAAAACTTATTTGATTTTACTTCCTATGTAAGGCAAATACATACACACCCTGTAGTACAACTATGTCTCAGAAGAGAGTTAATCCTACACAGATACCAGTTATCGCTTCATATACAAAACAATGACAAAAGCAAATAATAATGACAGCCTTGCATGGTGATTAAAGGTATAAAATATTAGGAACACATACAGGTTCTACAAGATCAACAAACGTAAGACCAACAAGAAAGTAAAAGCATCTGGCAGATATATAAAAAAAAAAAGAAAAAGCTTACTGTCAAGATAGCTTGCAAGAGAAGTAGAGAGATAGATATCTTCTGGGCCTGCCCACGACATTGATCTCAAATTCTTTGTTAACAAATTTGCATTGACAGCAGCCTCCCAATGTCGCCTTTAGACAGACAATCTTTATCTTTTACTACTACAACTAACTAAACTATAATTAAGCTATTCAACAACTAAATTAATTAATTAAAACCCCCACCCCACCCCAGCGGCGATAATATACAAACTAATAATAATCACCGAATCTCTCTTGAATCGTAAAACAACAAGAGAGGCTCTTTCAGATCTATCTATCTTTAAACCCTAGATTAATAAACTTAACTATCCCAAATCTGGGGGCGTGCGTTTGGAGGCAGCCGTGTGTAGTGTTTCACCTCACCAACAATTCAACTACACTCTTTTACTTCCACAATTTTATTCTCATTGGTCCCTTGAGATATCCACCACTTTAACTTTAATCCCTCATCTTAAAAGAAACACACTTTGCTATTCTAATTTTAACTAGCTTTTTAACCCCGTCGTACATTCGTCACCCCGATTTTGAATTTACGCTATGTTCCAGAGTTTACTAAGGGGAAGAAAAGAAGAGAAAGGGAATTTAGAAGAGAAAAGAAAGAGAAGAAAAGAAAATACATGACTTCATTTTGTGTTCCCGAGTTTGAAGGAAAGAAAAAGAAAAGAAATTAAATACTTTATGTGTTTCCGAGTTGAAATGAATAGAAAAGAAATGCTTAATTTTACAGTTATACCCCCATTGTGTATTATAACAGTTTAAGTACGAGCGTAAAATAGCAAATGATAAACATTTTATTTGTTTTCCTTTCCCTTCCTTATACTTCCTTCCATTTTAGGAGAAACGTTATATTAAAAGATTTTTTTTTGCTTCCTTCCCCTTCCTTCCACTCCCTTCATTTAATGAAACTTTGGAGCAAACCTATTTTTTACTTTCTCACCACTGCCTTCGAGCTCTTTCCACTTCTTTCCTTTAGGTAATCAAGTAATGAAACAACCCTTAAATCTAAACTAAGACACAATTTACAACCAATATAGGGTTTTCAAGTTTTTAATAGTTTTCTAATCAACCTAATTCTTACTCGATAATATACTTTAAAAAACATATGTTTTATAACTATCACAGTGTCACGAAAATGTTCATTTTTTAAATACATATATTTCGATTCTATATGTTAACAAATTGCATTATATTTTATTTTACGGAAGAGATAACGTACAAAACTTCCTTAACGTGAGAAGTGTAAGAAGGCTTCTCAGCCCTTAGATGTAGGTGGTGACAAGATCGTAATATATAAACGTAATTAATGTCCACTAAACAAACCAGGGATAGATTAGGGAATCTAACTAATTTTTTTTCTTAATGCCATCAATTTTCCCAAAACTTCATTTTCCATTTTGACGGTCACTATAATTGCGACAATCATCGCATTTAATTAGGGTTTGAAAGGATCAAAACTATACAAAAAAATGGATGACATGTTTCCATTTAAAAAATACGAACATGCTATGTTTTCTAAACAAATTCCTAAGCATGCTATTTAAAACCAGAGACACATGTTTCCATGTATAAAGCTAAAAAATCATGAATGCACTAAACAAAAAGGCTGAGAAATCATGAAAATATGCATAGAGTGTGGGTTAGAAATCACGAATGTATGTACTGAACATATATGGATGGAAAAATCACGCAAGTAGGAAGTGAAATAAAGAAATGCACAAAAGAAAAAAAAAAATAAAAAACGGACCTTAATAACATAAAACGCACCTTATATAAAAGAAAAAAATGCACCTTAAAACATGTTACACAAAAAAAACGCCATCTGGGATGAGAAATGAAACCAAAAACAAACGCAATTGGTTTGAATGAGGAGACAAATATTTCGGGATATTAGATTGAATCTCCGATTCATACACAAATTTGAATGAAATTAAATACCCACCCACTAATAATGATAATGATGCCGCGTGTGCCACCGGTGACGAGAGGTGTCATCTCGTCCAAACGCCACCCGGGAGTTGTAGTGACACCATTAATGCTCTGTTGTTCCATGAGTGGGAAAAGTCGGGGATCAACTGTATATTAATAATTTTTCAACTCTAGTGATTAGCCAACAAGTTTGATCAAATCTTCCATTCTGGATTTCCGGGTCAGATACTACACAAAAAAAACAGAGTATGTTAATAATATGTTAAGGTAATTGTGCCCATGTTTTAAGATTTGTTAATATACCCAAATTAGATAATAAAAAGAAGAGGGAGGCAATGAAAATGATTTCTAATTGATAGGTAATTGAAGTTTGTTTAAGACATGGAGGAATAATAAAAACGCATTCACAAGTATAAAGTGTGTTTTCAATAAGTTGATATTAAAACATTAAAATGCACTTTGAAATAATACAAACACTAAAACGCATCGTAAGTATCCATATTAAAACGCACATTCAATGTTTGAGGATTTTGATGAAAACTGATCGTTTGGGAGAGAATCAAGATTATTAAACAAAAAACCACTTCAAAGATTGGACTTTTAACTGAAATTGATCGTTTTATTGTATAAAAACCTTGGAAAACAAAAACACACTTCAAAGATTCGTTTTTTTTTTACTGAAACTAATCGATTGATTGTGTGAAAAACTTGGAAAACAAAAACTCACTTAAAAGATTGGATTTTTGCCTGAAACTGATCGGTTGATTGTATTGATGAAATTCTTATTTTGGTAAATAATGAAATTTTTATTTGTTGTTTGAAATAATAAAATCAGAGCATGAATATATACAAATAAACGCACGTTGTTTTTAAAAACGCACTTGTTAATATTTTAAACAAACACACTTATAAAACTATTAAAACGCACTCATTAAACTATTAAACTCATTTGTATTTTTACAAATGCACGTATACAAATTACTAAGGAAACAAAATAAAAAAAAACGCACGTTATAGTTTATAAAAACGCACGTTCTAAATGCAAAACGCACGTATGTAATCAGATCTTCTCCTTCTTCATTCTCTTCATTACCTCCATGATCGTTGTGTTTCAGTAATCATTAGATATAGTCAACATGTAAAACTAAATCTCACATTATCAATTGTGAAAAACATTTAAAAAATGATTGAACAAATAGAGCATAGTGACTAATACAGGATTATCAAGATCTATGTTTGAATAATAAGCAGTTATGTTTAAATCTGCATAAACATGATCAAAACATTTTGAATACTATTGTTAATTACTGATAACTAAATTGCAAAACTTGTTTTAATAAAAAAATCGAATACAGATCATGCCGTTAATTTCCTTAATCGAATATTATTACGTCGTAATTGAAATTAGAATTGCTATGTTTGATTTTGCATTTGAATCAACGGTTAAAAAAATGTCTAAACTACCCGTATAATCAACCGGGATTAAGTTTATTAACCCTAATAACTATAATTTACAGGTGTTATTATTATGTGGATTTCTACACTTCCTATGTTAAAGTACTTTATACCCAATACTTTCTCTTATTTTATTAGTACAATGCAGTGATTTTTTCAACCATGAAATGCATATGTTTAATTTTTTTTTTTAAAACAAAATACGAAAATTACATCATAATAGAAGGTAGACAGGCAACAAGTTGCGCCGCCACCCCTTTCTGAATTGCAAACCCTAGTCTACTAAAGACAAATCCTTGCCCCCCTGGAGATGAACTATTGCTATGGACGACCTGTTGGACCCTGGTCAAGAAACGAATAGCTTATGGCGCCAGGGAGCCAAAGGTATCAAAGGCCAGAGGGATAAAGACATGTTGGTTATCTACACAAGCTTTAGCGTGCTTATCTACTTTCTTTGATTCCGCCTTTCTTGATGCTTGCCCAGCTACGAACCCTGTTTCCCTTAACCCAACCAAAGGAGATACCCCGGTGAGGTCCACGCAGGCGTGTTTCCCCCCTCCCAACCAAAGACAAGCAGATCTGCGGGTCGCAGGGTGGAACTCCCTTCCGTAGGGTCTGTGAGGAAGTTTACAGGGGCCTCCTTTTTGGCAGAAATCCCAGCTTTTCTCAGGATATCCCACAAAACGTCCCTCACCCAGTTATGCCGATATTTGAAACCATGGAGCTCCTTGCAATGAATTGCATGCTCCCCGTAATTAAACATATATTTTTTATTAATTATAAAATTACATTTATTTTTATTTTGGCTCATCAAATATTTTATTACGTCATGGGCTCCTTTTATTTCAGCGTCAAAGTGACCATCCACCCTTCATTGTTTTTGGGCTGAGTATTGGGCTCGAGACTTGTGACAACTAGACAAGGCCACACAAGTCTTTTTTTCATTCTTTTTTTTCTTTTACTTTATTATTATTTTTTCTTTGACTCGAGACTTAGGGTCTGTTTGGTATGGGGTAATGAAATGGATGAGGGAACGGAATGAATGAGGTAATGGAATGAATAAGGTAATGGAATGGATCATTATCATTCCATGTCTTGTTTGGTTACCATGTGGGAATGAAACAAAACATTATTATGTGTTGTTGGATAGACAAGAAAAGACGAAGGAATAAAATCGGTGGTGAGTGGCGGTGTTGGGTGGTAGTCAGTGGCGGTGATGGGGGGTGGTGATATGTGGCGGTAGAGGTGGTGGTGGGTGGTGGCGGCGGTGGTGGATGGATGTGATGGTGGGTGGGCGACAATGGTGAGTAGTGGCGGTGGTGGGTGGGGGTGGTAGGTGGCGGTGATGGTAGGTGGTGGTGAGTGGCGATAGCGTGGTGGTGGGTGGCGACGACGGTGGTGGGTGGTGGTGACAACGGTGGTGGGTGGTGGCAACGGTGGCAATGGGTGGAGGTGGATGGCGGTGATGGTGGGTGGGTGACAGTGGTGAGTAGTGGCGGTGATGGGTGGGTGCGGTGGCGGTGGTAGGTGGTGGCCGTAGTGGTGAGTAAAGGGAATTATGGTGAGTGACGATGGCAGATGGTGGAGGCGACGGTGGGTGACGATGCTGGGCGATGTTGGGTGGTTTTGGATGGCGGTGGTGGTAGGTAAGTGAAGATAGTGGGTGGCGGTGGTTGATGGCGGCGACAACGGTGGTGGGTGGTGATGGCGGTGGTGTCGGTGGCTGTGGTGATTGGCGACAGTGGTGGGTGGTGACGGCGGTGGTGGTGATGATGGTGGTGGTGGGTGGTGGCTTATGGTGTTGTTAGTAAAGGGTGAATGAGGGATTGAATGAAAAAAAAAACATGGGGGGTGGATGGAATGGTTTTGAGCAAGGTTTTCAGAACCGGACCCGACATCGAACCAGACCCCCGGGCGGTTCATCAGTCCGACCGGTCCAACGAACCAGGCCAAAAAATGCATCGAAACCCAAAAATAATAAAAAAATCGGTTCGACCCTTATTTTTCCTATCCGACCGGCCAGTTCAGCGGTCCAACGCCGGTTCCCTTACATAGCGGACCAACGCCGATTCCCTTGCATAGCGGACCAACGCCTGTTCTCTTGCATAGCGGTCCAAACATCCTAACCGGACCGGTTCAGGTCCTGGAACCCAGTCCGACCGGCCGATCCGGTTCCCAAAACATTGGTTTTGAGGGAATGAAATTTCTTATGGAATGAGTGATTCCATTCCTTTAACCAACCAAACACACTATTTTTCATTACCTCGTAAAGGTCCATTCCATTCCCCCTTCAATTCCATCATACCAAACGCTACCTTGATGTCTCTTTATCACTTATTTTTTCCTTTTTCTTTTTGAATTATTATTATTTTGTTCATTATTATTAATAATAATTCCATACTCACTCTCGGGTGTTCGCATCACGATCAACTTTCCATGTATTTAGCTCATTTCTCTATGAGCACTAATAAAATAACAAATAAATAACTAATAAAACGATTCAAAGCGAGTAAAAACATAATGAAATACTATACTAAATACACCGAATAAGAGATGTGTTATGAAACCTCTAGATACCATTGATGTGTCTGATGTGAAGCACAACGCAAACGTCGGGAAAATGATGGAAGAAAATGATTTGATGAGGGAAGATGATATCTCCAATATCAATATCTAGGGTTTCTAACCACAATAAATTGAATAAACATCAATACCGGGAAACTTAGGTAGCGTTCGTTTTATGGATTGCAATAAAATTGGAACTGGAATTCGCGCGAGAACTATAATTTGATTTCGAATTTAGATGTGTTCGATTGATAAACTGGAATAAAATCTCAATGGAGTCAAAATGTGGATTCGCTTTCGTATGTTGTTGTTCAATTAAAATTTCGTCTTTTGTTGTAACGAACACAATAAGAAGTCGAATATACATTCCTATTCCATTCCGTGAAACGAACGCTATCTTAATATACATGAACACGACAATCATTTCTACCTTTTCTGATTTGAATTACTGCCGAGTGTCGTCTTAATTCCATTGGCGACATCTCCATTGCTATAACAGCGGTGCTGAGTTTGATCGCCATATCGAATCAACAAGGGTTAAGGATTGTTAGCTAGGGCGAGAGAAAAGGTTTTAGCATCAAATCGCCATTGCCAACATCTAAGCCCTATATTAGTTTCTCTTTAGAGGGTTTGGTTGATGTGGACTGAGTAAGAAGGTGTGGGCGGAGCATACGAATAAGAAGTGACGAGATGTGGGAGCTACAGTTGAAGGAAACTGATTGGAAACATCGTCTCTATCAACCAATGAAGATAAGACGACACTGCTGTTTCCTTTTTAATATATTGGTAATTGAGGTATCCAACTAAAGTGAAAAGAAGAGTAAATTAAAAACATTTAAAAATATAATTTAGGATAGTGATATCTAAACTCCTAAAACACAATCTAGCTAATAAGCTAAATCGATCCCTATGAGTTGTATTGCATTATTAATTTGTATCATATTTAAAACTTTATGCTGTTATATACTATAATACAATTGCTCTTCGTCATAAATTAGAAAACATATGAAAAGGACAAACATTTGAGTAGGTCACCCAATCTTAGGTTCGCAATGTTGATTGGAAACACTAAAAATGGTCCCAGATAAGATTTCATGTTAACAACATTACCTTTTAGGTCTCAATGCATGCAAATTGCACAACATTCATGCATCAACATTAAGTTAGTAAAATTTGGACATGAAATTTCACAAGGCCATGCCCATTAACATAGTTTTATTTAGTTTAGGCCATTAAACATTTAAAACCATTTTTCAATTAAACCTAATTATTACTCAACTAAACCCACTAGCTCAATAGTATTTTAAATTAACCAGGGTTCAACGGGTCGTCCATAGCAATAGTTCATCTCCAGGGGAGGCAGGGGTTTGTATTTGGTAGACTGGGGTTCGCAATTCAAAAAGGGGGTGGCAGCGCAACTTGTTAATTGCCCGTCTAACTTCTATTTTGATGTAACTTTCATATTACATTTTAATGAAGATAAATCAATTTATATTAAAAGAAAAACAACCATTTAAACCGAGTTATTAAATAAAACCTTGACTCCAAGTAATATGTGGGTTAATGGCCTGGGTGTATTTTGGTGATTATGATTGAATAAAGTGACTCCATTTGAATGTTCAAAAAAATAAAATAAAACCTTGACTATGGTATTTTCGATCAATGTCTAAGCTTTTAAATCCGGAAATACATGCAGAGAAGTTGATCCAGAATATAACACAGAGAACAAATTAAGTATTTTGAAGCCATAAACATGCGCATCCAACCATAAAAAGTGGACAATAAAGGAAAATTAATAAAACAAATATGTCCCCCTGATTTAGATGAAATTATTGATTTAGGCAAATGGTCCAACACTTATCATTCTCTCCTCCTCGATCTTAAGCAAGTTAGGCTCAGTATTGCTGGAAGGCCAGTATACCAATAGCTTAATTATAATAAGAATTATAATATCATACGTGATCCATTTTGATCGGTCTCCAGTTCATGCTCATATCTCTAACACAATATCTGAAAATTAAACTTTGAATTATAAGAAACTGCAGTACTTGATCGAATTCCCTTTTGGTTTTTAGTAAATCAGATATCTATCAGTTAATTATGAACTTACATTCAGAATCGGTTTTGACCCATTTAGATCCATCATTTGCATCTTCATCATCATCCTTTTCTATTGCTTTTCCTTTACCCTTCTTTGATGATTGGCGGTTGCACATTAATTTCTTTGCAGATGATGCTCGAGAAGAATTCTGAGGGTTCATCTTGTTCTTTAGCATTGCCCTTAATAACTGCATTTAACATATTAATCAGGATTAACTGTAACTAAGCTTAGGCTATAAGGTGTGGATACACCAAAAAGGTGATGTCTCCATGCCATGTAGGATGCCACCTCAACATATTGGTGTCTCAAGCATCTTGAGACATGAGTGGGGTGTGGAGACACCAACACTTCATGTCTCAAGCATTTATTATTATTATTATTATTATTATTATTATTATTATTATTATTATTATTATTATTATTATTATTATATTAAAAAAAGAAGAAAAACAGCCATTGGTTAATGTTTACAAACAAAAAAAAAGGAAAAAAACCCTGATTGGAGCGTCCCTAATGTTACGGGAGAGACGGGAGGACAAGGGACAGGGGGACGGTGTTGGTGTCCGAGACATTGCAAAAATTGGAGAACGGGGGTGGTGCCCCGTCTCCACACCCTTTAGCCTTAGTTTACATATGAAAAAGGGATCGAATAAAGTTTCAAGAAATTTCTACTTTAACTATCATCGTTTTCAGTTTTGGCTTTTAATTGGTGTATATCCCGAAAAAATGGTTGTCTTCGGCTTATGGGTATGCGGCTCGTCCTCGGGTCGGCCGGGCTCGTCCAGGTTCGGCCACATTGCCCCCTTGGGGGCCGGCCCGTCGAAAACGTCGTACGCTCAAGACGATTTGGACCAACCTCTTTTTTATTATTTGTGTCTGTGTATGTATATGTATATTTATGGGGGAGGTCCATCACCCACACCCCAGGCCCATCCCTTTTTTGATGAGCCTACCCCACGGTGACGTGGTGACTAAGTTGGAGGACCATCTCCAAAGGATGGGGCTCCTTCACACCCACCACCCGCCTAAGAGCATTCATGACCCGTCCACCAAATTTTGTGAGTGTATCCCCATATTTTAAAAAGTGATTTTGAGAGTTGTGAGTGGATGAGAGAGAAAATGTTACTGTTTATCTGTATATTTTAGGGGACACTGTCCCCCTATTTATTTTTTAATGTTATTTTGAAAGTGATTGTGAATGGAAAGAGATAAAATGTAATGATAAAGGTATAAAAAAATATTACTAAATTAAAAATAAAAGAAAAATTACAGTGAATTTTAGTATAATTTAATGGATGAGGAAAGAGGATGTGCTCTGAAGGCTCTAAGCTTTTACAGTTCGTCAAAGCTAGAAAAAGAAAATGAAAGTATTCTCTGTTTGAAAATTGGTTGGCCAAAATAGAAATTGGGTAATTGTTTCTTAATTTTTGAAAATAAAGTACCTGAATTTAACAAAAATATTAGGAAGGACATACTATTTTTTTTTTCTAAATCCTTATAATCACATTTGATTATATTAGGTAGATTTTTAGACTGATATTTTAGTGTATTTAAAGATGACTAAGACTATGCATAGTGAGGCGTTAATTCGAATTCAGCGCCCTTTAGCGCCCTCAACACCATTACATAGGGGCGCTAAAGGTAAAAAAAGGTTGGAACTTTAAAATTTTTACGTTGGAGCATGTATAACGCAAACCAATCCTCTTTTGACACATCATATCCCCCAAAGATATTTGTTTTAATTTAAAAAAAATAATAATAAGGTAATGAGGTCTTAAAATTAAAGCCCATCATTACACCTCATTTCATTTTAAGGCCTTCATACTGACTCATATGCCACGTGTCTCAATCATTGGATGATGCCTTAAATTTAAAGTCCCCACTACATATTTTCTAACGTAATTTACACAATTTCTGTTTTTGGTAACCTATTGTCCTACTTCAAATTCTTTAAAAATAGACCAACCTTCAAAATTTTGTATTTATGGTAAGCAACTTTATATTTGCGGTTTTCTTTTTAACTTTCTTCATTTATGTTCCTAGTTACCCAAATTAGAAAAAACTAGAATCTTTACTCCGCGCTACGCCGCGGAGATCAATCGAAGATCCATTTCTGTTTGAGAGCACCTTGAACTCTTGAAGTACACGGGGTATCTAACAATTCCGAATCGTATGTGATAAAATTGATTTGTAAACCTTTTTACATTTTGGGTCATTTGACCAATCTAAATATCATCTTAACATTCCAACTTAAAAGTTGAAGTATGATACACCAATCTACATCTTTATTTACTAACCAACTTGCTAAATTTGTTACTTACACCAATCACCCTAATCTTCCAAAACCTGCTCACTATCAAATCAATGACCTAACTAACTACACCAACATTCTTATTCTTCCTAAAGATTATGATAAGAAAAAAACTAAAAAGTTTCAACTTTATCTCAGTGATATATATTTTCTTCCTACAAAACACATGTCCATCTGCATATTAAAACTGATTTTGGTATTAAGCAACTGTTGGGAGTGACCATTTTTTACCCTTTACCAAACCAGAAAGCCTACCTGGGAAGAGATCTCCCTAATTTCCTTTATGACCGACCATAATCAAATAAACCACGCCACCACGGGTAACCTCGAAGTCACCACGGGTAACCTCGCCATAATCAAATAAACCACGCCACCACAGGTAACCTCGAAGTCACCCACCAACCGTCATCATAACCTAGGGTTCTGGAATTGAAGTCGGCCACAATGACAGTGGCCAAAACTTACCACCGTGCGGCAGCGTCGGTAACAGGGTGCAAAGATGTAATTGTGCGGCAAAAAGAGAAGGAAAAGGCAGTAGTACAGCGGGGAAGACTCAGAGAAGGAAAAATCGGCGCCGCTGTGGCTTTAACGTGAGCGGTGGCCGTAAACCCTACGGATTCTGCTGCCTTCTTGCTCCCTTTCTGGGTTCGCTCTCTATATGGTTGGTTTGTGTGTGTAGGTGGAAGATAAGGAGGACAATTAGAAGATGAAGGTGTAATAGATTGGGGAAGCAGGGCTTTCTAAAACCATTGGGAAGGAGATGGCAAGAAGTAGGCACGAAAATGACAGATTTACCCACAGAAAAGCCATATATTACGAAAATGCCATTATAGCACTATTGTTTAGATGATACGGGTTTTGTTATTATATATAATAACTAAAGAAAAGAAAGGGAAATATCTGGTAAAGTTAAGTAGTGGTGGGTAGGGCTGACAATTTAGAGATAAACACGATAACCAGATACGAACCTACACGATTTTAATAGGTTTCGTGTTTGGCCTTAACAGGTTTCGTGTCTATAACAGGTAAACACGTTAAGACCTGTTTATTTTCCTGTCGTGTTCGTGTTTACCTGTTATTTGTGTTCGTGTTTTAACAGGTCTTATCGTGTTTCTTATCGTGTCTTGTCGTGTTAACTCGTTTTACTAGGTGTTCCTTATCGTGTTAACCTGTTATACACAGGTTCGTGTTTGAAAAAAATGACACGATTAGATTTCGTGTCGTGTTCGTGTTTACAGGTTTCGTGTTCGTGTCTTAACAGGTTCGTGTAACCTGTTATGCCAGCCCTAGCTAGAGGTGGGGTTGCAAAACCATTGGAATTTAGGTGTTGCTCTCTTTAAGGTCAGGGTTTCGAACTCTGCTAAAGACAGATTCGGTATAATTTAAGTCGTTTAAAAACAAAAAGGTAAGTAAAGTAAACATACCCTCTCCATTCTTGATTCTGGAAGTCGATCATGCAAGCCAGGCATTGGTGGGGAGGCCGCTGCTGCATACAAACATCTTCTTTAGGAGAAAAGAAATGGACTTTTTTCTGATTGCTTTCTTACTAGTATTTTCCATGGAAATATCTTTGCATCTTCCCAGAATTACTTTAATTGTTCGGTCGATTTCCTCTTGTCATCTGGATTGGTAATAACTAGCCTACGATCAACCTCCAGGCTTGATGGGCAGTTGAGAAATCTGTCCAATGGGAGATCAGCATTCGTTTCTCCAGCAGCAGGCTTCTTGGATAATAGATTTGTCAACTCTTTTTGCAGTTTTCCAATTTCTTCAGGTGTGAATTCAGATAGATCTGGAGATGACGTTGCTGCAGCATCATTCATGATATTTTCTTCATTTTCTGTCGTTGGTAAATCATTGTTTCCAAAAGTTCCTATTGCTAGAAACCCGCGGTGGAGTTCTTCTTGCTGCTTCATGTGATCTGCATCATGGATATTTAGCTAGGTTATTGTTTGTTTAAATTAAGATCAGTAAATTAAGAACAACAGCTAGCTAGGTTCTTTAATCTAGAAGTTTTTGGATGCTTAAGTACAGACACTTACTTGTGAAAATCAATAAAAATATATTGAAGACCAAGAACGTACACATGCATTAATTGCATGCACGCTGTAAACAAAACAAACATAAAGCATATATATATTCCAACATTTAATTCGTTGTTTAAGAAGTTTGTCTTTGATTGACAAGCACCCGGCCATTTTCTGATCTTTTCTTTGATTTTGGAGATAAAACTAATTAATTACCCTCCAACTGAAGCAGAATGATCAAATGCAAACTAAATATTCTTTTATTGTACGTCATTGTCATATATATATATATATATATATATATATATTTATATATATATCTCAACCGGCCATCTTATGTTGTATGGTGGGGCAAATTAAAGCCTTCATATATAGATATATTCTAGTTTTAATGAAATAATTAAGAAAAAAAATCATGCAAATTAATTGACGCTGCTTGTGATAAGGGATTGGTTCATGTAACCTTTATGAAGAAGTATTAATTTGCATAAGTTTATGGATCTCAATCACAACAAACACCTTTTGCATCAAATAAAAAGCATGTAGATGTACGTGATATATACTAAATTAAAAAGTTACATACGAGTAGCTGAGGTGGCTGTTCCAGAGTTCTTGTGCCCTTGTACACCATTGAACTTGCTTTGCATCCAACCGAAGAACTGCAACCAAAATATATATATCACACAACGTACTCAACTTACTTTGTACAACACCATCCATCTATTATACAAAAAGAAACTGCAACGGCATCAACAACAAAAAAAAGATGATGAACTAATTACACTGATCATCTTACCTTCATTTGGATACCAATACACGAAGAGAGAGAGAGAGAGAGAGAGAGAGAGGTCCAGTAGGGGATAGTCTTGAGATGAGTGGAAGAAGACCCTAGAAGCCAATGAGAGATGGGATCTTGGAATTAGTATGACCAAATTAAAACACGTACAGGGTGGCTATAAGTTCAATATATATATATATATACCGGCTGCTGCTAAACCTTAACCTTAACCTTAAAGGTTTGGTTTAGCAGCTGAATGGTACAAATATATATCCACAATTTGATCGCATGCAATTTGACAACTCTCAGTCACTCACTGGCTGGCTGGCCCTATTCTCTTGTGCATATATCAACTTTATGTACGTTTTAAAATAATGGTTTGATGGTATATCCCATCCCATGCATAAGAGTTATTTAATACATAAAATAATCCTTTCATGTTTCCTTGTTATAATACACATGCCCAACAATGTCTAGTGCAGAGGTTGAACTTGCACACGTATCACTATTTTACTCCATTGGATCCATCTCGGTATCCTCTTCTGCTCCAAATGCGACACCGACTTATGTGCTAATTATGGCTATGTGTTATGCGCGCCATATGATCACGGGGCCTATGGGAACACCACGCCCCCTCTCTCACCCCACGTTTTCGTTGTGAGGACCCCACCCCGTTCATCGTTGACCTTTTCTTACCGTTGCATATCATGCCATATGTCGCTACAAGAAAAATCACCTTTAGCGGCGACACCAATAGCGGCGACCCGACTTGGTGGATCCACAACTACCACCATCCGGAACAATGACAACCGTTGGTTTGGTCAGCAGATCAACGAACGAGATAATATCGTATCAAATACAATTAGCGGGACCCCAATATATAGCGGCGATGCTCACCGCTATTGGTCGAAAAATTCCCTTTTCCTCACTACTCACCATTTCCCTCTCTTTCTCTCATCTCTCTCACTGCCCTCATCCGCTCGCTCCTCTCAACTCTCTCGCTGCTCTCATCTCTCTCACTCTCCCTCTGTATCTCTCGCTCTCATCTCCCTTGTTTAAACAACAACCGAAGTCCACCACTCCACCGAAGCACCACCACCACCTCATATTATCTCCGACCGGCTGCCACCACCACTGCCGAAGCACCACCACCACTCCACCGAAGTACCACTCGTCTCAGGAGAGTTTATTTTACTTTTTCTGTTTTTTTTTTCAGTTTTTTTATTTAATTTTTTTATATTATTATAAAATGAGTTGTAGGGAAGCAATCTACTGAACCACGTGAAGATTCGTCAAGTGAAGATTCGTCAAATAACGGCTAGTCGTCGCTAATTGTTTTTTTTTTTTAATTTTTATTCTTTATATTGTTAATTTTTATTTATTTAATAATAAATATACACACAATTTACAGATAAATTTATGGCTTTATATATAAGATTCTATTGGTTTTGACTCAATATATGCAAACAAAATATAACCAGCCCACTTAACGCAATAAAAAATTAAAACTAGATTTAATAGTAAAACAATAAGTCATGATGTGACAATCTTGACTTCTTTATGTTAATAGTCGTCCATCGCTAATTGTCGCTTGATATCACACCTACGTCACAATGCAACAAATGTTGTCTGACGTATGCTCATCACCTCACCAGCCTCAATCTAAGCCTCATTCTTGGACACTAAGATCTCAATATTAGTGTTATCATCGGACATTTTGACCTTGGTTGTCACCCGACAACGAAAACATCGAAGGAAACATCCCAATTTTATAATCGTCCATATTATTCTCCGCTCGATTCTCGCTCGGCGCTCGCTCGGAAAATTTACGCTCGAAGAATGCTCGTTCGGTTTTTGGCTCGATTGTAAACGAGCCGCTCCGCCCGGTTCGATTTGTAAATGAGCCAAGCACGAGCAAAGCTCCGTTCGGATCGGCTCGGCTCGGCTCGTGTTTGGGATTGAGTTTGGAAATGCAAAAGTGCTTTTGGTCAGAAGTGCTTATTAGCTTATGATTTTTTGAAAATGAGTTTTTAAAAACGTGTTTGAATTAGCTTTTGGAATGAGAAACGTCAAAAAATCAATAGATTGTTTTTTTGAAGTGTTTCGTTTAACTTATTATGAATATTGGTTGTATGAGACGTAGATTTGTAATTTTTTTTCAAAAGCCACGATTTCTAACTTCTTAAAAACAGTTTTTTCCACCCTTAAAAGCCAAAAATCAAATTTTGGTTAAACAAACAACTTATTGACTTATTAGCTTCTTGTAAAAAACCAATAAGTTGTTTTGAAACTCAATCCCAAACACACTCTTAGGGTATGTTTGCAAAATTAGCTGGTAGCTGGAAGCTAGAAGTTTTTTAAATATATTTTGGTGTTTGGCAGAGTAGCTGGAGCTTTTAATAAAATGTATAAATGACCAAAATGGGCATAATTAATAGCTTGTAAGGAAAGTTTTTATTTTATTAGAAAAATAGAATGGGGTATTTGTGTCATTTACTCATTAAAAGCTTGTAGCTAGTAGGAGCTTTTTCTTAAACGCTAGTACTAGTAGCTTTTCACTGTAGAGCTTTTTCTCCAACCTAAAAGCTTCCAGCTCCCTCAATCAAACA
The DNA here is from genome assembly GCA_030844895.1 of Ambrosia x helenae. Lineage (NCBI taxonomy): Eukaryota > Viridiplantae > Streptophyta > Magnoliopsida > Asterales > Asteraceae > Ambrosia > Ambrosia x helenae. Next base: position 119,509 of record JAUTDX010000581.1, read on the forward strand.
AGACTTTTTATTAAGTAGGAGCTTTTGTTAAAAGTTTTGAAGCTTGAAGCTTAAAGCTCTTAAAAGCTCCTTGCCAAACATACCCTTAATTTCCTTTTAAAACCTTTTATGCTTCATTTTTGTCGTGGGCAATTATGAGTAGTTAAGTCCATACCTTTTTTTTTTCTCTTTCCAGCGAGAACCAGAAACATCTAAATCTAATTAAGAAATATATATTTCTTTTCTTTTTTCACCAGTGAATAAATGGAGAAAGTATATGTTAATTTCCCGACACTATATAACCAACCAAACGAAAGAGACTAATTAAAACGATAAGATGGCCCATTCCTCATGACCTTTATGGTCCGCTCACAAACAAGTGGCTGGCCTCATATTCTGATAAAACGTGCCTTATTAATTTCTTTTCACGTACAACCATATATAGCATTTAAACTAATTAAATACCATAAATTTGGCAAAAATACTAAAATACAATTATTACTTTTAATTGAATTAAAACTAACTTAACAATTACAGTACTTAATGAATAGTACGTGAAGAAAGTAAATTATTATCTCATTTTTATGCGGGTAAAATTGTTTAATTCATGAGGTGCACCATCAGTACAGTATGTATAATATTATATTTTGTTAAAAGAAAAAAGAAACATGTAGAAATTTTGGAGGGCCAGTTTTGAGTGGGTGTACGTACGTACTTTCATGGTGGCACCTCCCCTCGATCTAGCTAGCTTTAAATGAAAGACGATTGATCCTGTTAATTGTGACCTGTGGATCGAAATAATTAAGGAATGAAGTCATTGATGTAAAAGATTGTCGTTATCAATAGTGCAAAATGGCACCATTTATGCATCAAATTACAATCCACAAAAGACATGCATATGAAAGAAAGATTCGTAACATGCATGCTTCCTCACTTCAATCTGCCAATAATTACACTACAAAAATTAACTGCTCACTTTGTCCATCAACATACGTGTATCAAATACATGGCTATTTTTTTCCCTTTATTTATGTATATTTTACATTTACAAAATTACAAACTACTATATTACAAGAACAGTAATACAGTCGACATATCAAACAACTCGGAACCTATACAACAGAAAGCTGCTAATATTAATATTAATTTCAGAATGAGAAAAGAGGATGCATTGCTTGCATATGCTGAAAACGTTCTTCTAGCATAGTCATATATAGTCTTACACTAGCAAACGAATTGAAATCATCATATGACACAACTATCTAGAAAATAATGACACGTACACTACT
>JAUTDX010005700.1:0-38711 GCA_030844895.1 Ambrosia x helenae
TTACGTAAGGATTGCATGTAACGAATTTACGTCGACGTGGTGTTGCTTTACGTAAAATACGTTCAGGTGATTTGGTAGGGTCGAATGGTGTAAGCAACGACGAACACGTTGCGTTAATATGTCCTGTTTGGTAAGCATTGAGCTTCAGCGATTGTAATGTCAAGATCTCCGTGAAGAAAGATAATTGGATCGGAATATGGATCATTGGTGGTTGTTATCATTGCATTAATGGCTTTTGTTTTGTGACGGAGGCGTTGGAGTTCCGCGGTGGTTTACGACGGCGGTTGGGTTAATGAAACAGGAGAGGAGGAAAGGGTGGTGAACGATATGGGAACTAAATTGTAACTGGTTGACTTGGCAATTTTTATAAACAAATTTCTTAAGGATTTTAAACAACGTAGTTTTTAAAATTGTCCTGTGGTGCATTGACAAAACATTACTTTTCCCCAAAGAGAGGTGTTGTTAGGCAATCATAGAAGCTCGGGGAAATTTTGGATTCGATTCTTGAGTCAGATGGTTTTCTTTTTTGGAATTGGTGTTTGGTGACTTGGGTTACTCTCAGAATACTCGATTTAATTGGTGGAATGCCCCGTGAGTGCTCAGGTTTGATTGTTGGCCATTAAATAAAACATAATTACTTTACTTGAGTACCCGCAACGGCATTGGTTTTAGCTTTTGACTTGATCAGTTTGTGCGTAGGGCTGACAAAAAAATCAGAGCATGACGAGTATACCCGAAACCCGAAGCCTTTGGGGCGGGTATAGGACGGGTTTGATACTGGAAAAAAATATTTCAAGGTATGAGGACGCGTATGGCATTAGATGATACCCGACCCGATTACCCGAACAACTAAATACCCGCCCACCCAAAACACTCTTAGAAGATTGATGGTTTGTGATTTTGGGGTTACTGCCCGATGATGCATGCCGATTAATGTGATGAAAATGGATAAACGTGAATTAGGCCTAGGATGCAAACGAGTAGAGCTGAGTTCGTTTAAGTTTATAAATCTCAAGCTCGGCTCATAGGTAGTTATTCAAACTTGAGTTAGGCTAGGCCAACCTCTCCATGAAACTGATACGTGCATCATAATTGAAAGATTTTAATGTTTTGAATTTTTTTTAAACCCTAATTCTTTTGTCATTCTATTCTCTACATTCTTTATCTCTTCTATAATTCTCTCACAAACCAAATCTACTTATATTTTAAATATACTATTATTATAAAATTCAAATATTTTATTAAGATATGGCTATCTTCAAATAAAATAAAAACATATTTAAACTTTCATATTATATTAATATATATATGTTTAGAATTTTTTTAAATTATTGTTTTTAAAAATAAATCAAAGAAGATATGGATATTGTCAAATTTAAATAAAAAGATTTATATTCCAATTTATCTAACAAGCATTTATTAAATGAATATTATAAATAGAGGTGAACATTCCGTGAGCTTCTACCTTTGATCAGGAGATAAGGTTTATAGCAATAATCTAATGCACAAATATTAATAACTTTTGCTTTGACAACAAAACAAACGATGTCACTGATAAATTTAAAACAAAGCACTAATTACTTTAACAATTATCATATATACCCTTAATAATAGATAATTGCGTGTACACTGATAGATTTATTAGTTGGGATTTTTACTTTAATTAAATATGTAATGTTTGTAATTCAATATATGTATTAATAAAATCATATAACCAAGTACTTTAAAGAGAGACCAAAACGATGAAAACTTCAAAAATGTCAAAGTCTCATCTGTAATCTTTAACCACTACAGGTGTATGAAGAGAAAGCTGATTTGCTTCAAGGTTCAGGTCAGTGAACGCAAATGAGAATTAATGATCCGTATGACTGAGTTTACGATTGGTATGTTTTCTACTTTTATCATTTTTATTAAGTCATATTAGATTTTTCAACCCCGGACGACTCCCGAGGTAATCTGCTAGTATCATATATTCGTATGGTTTTTCTTTTTTATTTTTCTTTTTTGTGTGTATGTCATGTTAACTTGTTAAAAAAAGCATTTCAGATTTGGCCTCTCTACGCGTTCATTTCAATCAACTTAAGACTTTCTTGTGTTTTTTTTCTTATTACAATTTTAGCTGGAAAATGGAATATACATACAGAAACAATATACGATGAAAAATCCATTTAACAATATTAAAGAGCATGTTATATATATCTACTAGATTATACCCCGGGAACGTCCGGGGTTGAGAAATCTATTATGATAGCTTTTATTCCGGGAGCATCCGGGGTTGAAAAATATAACAATTCTAATAATACAAATACTAATAAAATAATTATTACTCTTGTAATTAAATAAATAAAAAAATAACATTGGTATAAGGTGACACCATGTGTTGCAGTGTTGCGTAATTCTTTCTCCTAGCTTCTCTTGATGAAGTATACCTATGTATCTTTAGAAGAGTAAAATTTCCAATGATAGCATGGCGATTAAGCTGAATTTCAACATCGTAAATAAGAACCTGGTTTAAAAGAAAAAACATGATTAATGAATAACCTTAACACTTTGTGTTTTTTTTCCTCTATGAACGAAACCCCACAAAAAATAGTCATTTTTTTCTCCGTTTTTTTATATAGCACTATGGTACTTGTTGGAAAGATAATAAAACGGTCGTTAATTTGGTGTAATTTTTTTCTTTAAAAAATCTCGTATAATAAAAGATATTAACGTTTAACAATTATAGGAGGAAACATAAGAGAGAAAAATTTAAATTGTTTTTAAATTCTTTTTTCCTAAAATAACTCAATTTAATTTTAGTAGATTAGATTTTTATTATTATTTGTTTTTTTTAATTTGCCACATGGCATGACACATGGCACATTCAAAGGAGAGAATGCCTCCTAGAATGCCATGTCATTAAAATTGCTTTCTTTTATTATATATATAGATAATCTATAACTTATAATAAAAGAATTGAACTTTGATGATGTGGCATTCAATGGAGGCCTCAACCCCTCCTTGAATGTGCCACGTGGCATCATGTAGAATTTTTTAATTTTTGAGTTTTTTTTAATAATTCCATATATATTATAATTATTTTAGGAAAAGATAACAATTTAAAAACAAAGTTAAATTTTCTCTCTAATGTTTCCTCCATTAACTTTTTACGAGATTTTTTAAAGAAAAAAAATTACACCAATTAACGAACGTTTTATTATCTTTCCAACGAGTACCATAGTGCTATATAAAAAACGGAGAAAAAAACAACTATTTTTGTGGGGTTTTGTTTTCAAATATATTTTATTCTACTAATAAATCACAAACGATAAACATAACTTTATAGGCAGATATTCTTTTTTGTATATTTGAATATGATAACTTATGGCAGAAATTTGTTTAAAATAAATAATAATAATAATAATAATAGAGTCATTAATCATGTATTGGCAAATCATTAATTATGTTGTCATACTAGATATTTTATTATGTTATATTAGATATTTCAACCCGGGACACTCCCGGGATAAAAGCTAGTAACATATATAAGAGTTAATTACAGAAATTACACAAATGATCCATGTGTTTAATCCAAGTAACACCTCTGGGTACTAACTTTTTAAAGTCACAGATTTGATGTTCATGGTTTTAATTTTGTAACAAGTTTGGAGTTTAATTAAGACTTAAATCTTGTAAGTTTTTCTTTAAAGGATGGGTATACAGACTAATATACCTTGTTATAAGTTATAACCAAACGGACCATTATTGTAAGCTCGGCTCAGTTTAAGCTTTTTTTAGAACTGAGCTAGACTAGCTTGGCTCAACCAAGTGATTTGGGTACCTTTTGAAAAAGAGTTTTAAAAGTCAGTTGTATCACCTGGTTATACAGGTTGCCAAAGTCTTTGCTAGCACAAAATAATCTAGTAATTTGGGGAAACGACAAAGGATTTGAACCGTTGATAAATTCTAGTATTCCGATTTATGCCACTATACCAGTACCAGTCTAAGGTTAAACTTTGAACTTTTATCGGCCCATAGTGGTGATATAGATAACACGAATCGGTTTATTAATCACAATGTCACTTGTTTTATATATATAAATATATATATATAGGAAGACGGTTATGCTCTTGTTGATGAGGATGACAATATGCCGATAATAGAAAATTTTATATTTAAGTGATTGTAAACTTGATGCATTCAACATTTTAATGACATAAACTTATTGTACACTTTTAATTAAAATACTTTGTTAGAAAATTGAGTACTTTTAGATTATATTATTATTTTATTATCGATTAACTTTTAGATTATTTTTTATTGCGAAATCATGTACTACAAAATTATTTTATGAGTTAAAGTTGTATGGATAGGGTTAACTAGTTAACACATTAAACTGGTTAAACCATTTCTGAGCCTAATCCGCTATGGTTTAAGAACCGGTTTTTATAACATTGAAAAAAATAGGTAAAAGTGAGATGTAACATTTTATTGGTTTTTTTTTTTCAAATCAAGTACTTTGGGTTAGGGTGTGCAGGTCGTTTTGGTTTGATTTTTACTATTAAACCGTAACCATAACCACTAGTTTGGTTATGGAATTTCCTTAACCATAATCATAACCAAACTTTGGTTATGGTTACTCGGTTATGAATTGATTATGGTTATTTCTGTTATTAACCAAAAAAATCAACTAAAACTAACTTTTGGCTAAAGTATAAAATCAAAAGCCAATGGAACTAAAAAAACCGAAATCTACAAGGTTGGACTTAGCTTGAGCTATTTTTATAAGGCAATCAAGATATATTTTCTAGTTATACTACTAATGTGGAATTCCTTTTAATAAGACATTAACAAAAACATACTTAAGCCTTTGATTACAATTGTAGGTTATACTTATTTTGTCTTTTCTCTTCTCTTTTGAAAAATCCAACGTATATATTCACCCTTTTAATCCTATCCATTGATTCATTTAGATCAAAATATCAAAATCATTATTATCCTTTTTATATTAATATAATTTTTTACCCTAAAACTCTTATCTTTCAAATATCAACCAACGGCAAACATGAAATTGCATATTCTTAGTAAATCCTTTAAAAATGATCATACTTATTTTTCTTTTTTTAACAGCGAAAACCAAATAGAAACCCTAAACTAGCAATACGCTAAACTAAGCGGGGAAAGGAAAACAACTTACAAGAACATGAGTGGATTTGAAGCCACTCAACCCAAGAAAAAATACATTTACTATTACTACTCGAATACCATAAAAACGAAACATTTATCGTAATATCAAATAGTAATTCTTTCTTGAGTTATTATCTTTAGGAAAGGCTTTGGTTATTCACACAACCCTTTATTTTTATCTGCACAACCCTATCGACCCGTATATGTTTCCCATTATTGGCAATGATTACCAATCATTAGTTTAGGTACATATGGGTCTTTATGGGCCATAGAGGGCTATACTGAGTCAGAAAGGAGGCATATAAGATCTCAACTATGGGACCACGGGTCTTACAATGGGAGCATTGTTAAATAACCTGAGAGGCTGAGTAAACAGGGTATGTAAAACCAATGCATAAACGACCCACAAGCCGCAAAGCCAAAGGTATTACCACAACGGTTACACGGACCAAGATAGGATTGAACCTTAATCGAAGGTTATTCCGTAAGTAGACTTGAACCTTAATCAATGGTTAAGTCATAATTAAACTCGAACCTTTATAGAAGGTTAATTCATAAGTAGACTTGAACCTTAATCAAGGGTTAAGTCATAATTAAACCCGAACCTTTATAGATGGTTAATTCATAAATGGACTTGAACCTTAATCAAAGGTTAAGTCGTAAACACACTCAAACTTTAATCACGAGTTAACCTACAAATAGACTTGAACCTTAAATTCAGGTTAAGACATAAGTGCATTCGAACCATAACTGAAGGTAAATTCTTAAATGGACTAGAACCTTAATCAAGGGTTAAGTCATAATTAAACTCGAACCTTTATAGAAGGTTAATTCATAAATGGACTTGAACCTGAATCAAAGGTTAAGTCGTAAACACACTCAAAGTTTAATCACGAGTTAACCTACAAATAGACTTGAACCTTAATTCAAGGTTTAAGACATAAGTGCATTCGAACCATAACCGAAGGTAAATTCCTAAATGGATTTGAACCTTAATCAAGGGTTAAATAACAATCACCTTTGAGACTTAATCGATAATTTACTCATAAGTAGACTTGAACTTTAATCAAAGGATCAAGGCATAATTGCATTTGAACCTTGAGCAGAGGGTAACCGTAAGAGAACTTAGACCTCAATCAAATGTTAAGTCATTATCAACTTGAACCTAATCGAATATTAACCCATGATTTGACTCAAACACTAATCAGAAGTTAAGTCATAAGCAAGTCAAACCTTAGTCAAAGGTAGACTCGTAACTAAACACAAACCTTAGTTAAAGGTTAATTGTCAAAAAAGAATCAGACCTTAATTAAAGGTTAAAAAGCAAGTAGACTTGAACGTTAATCAAAAGGTTAAACCCTAAGTAAAACCAATTGACATTCAAAGGATTACCCTTATGCAAACATAGGCCTCATATGAAGGTAAAACCAAACCAAGACTTGAATCTAGTTCAAGGATAGGTTATATCCAAACTTAAACCATAGCGAAATCGTTAAAGCCTACGAATAAGTGTGAGTTGTGATTTACGCCAAATCATAATGAATTCGTGAGAAAGCTACGGGCGAATGTGAATACGCGTCACACTAAACAGAAATACAAATAAAACAGAAGCCCTCGTGGCAAGTGTGAACTAAGAACGTGGTTGTAAACCGTAAAGCAAATTATTAAATAAATGAAGAGGGGCTCGTAGGAGACCCCAGAAGTTGGAGGTGGACCATCACCAAGAAAACGATCACATCCTCTAGCTGCGATCGTATAAGAACAATGATAAATAACGTGACCTAATCGAGGCACGTTAAAATAGACAAAGCAAAATTAACCTCATTTTAGCACATGGTGGATGAACTGACAAGCAAAAGTATAATATATAAATGGTCGTGAATCGCAGAGATGAAGGCAATGCTTTTTATATTAAACCAAACGAGGTCTGTAGGACCACTATGCATGTAAACACTAAGTAAAGAAAACATAAGTAAGTGTACTTACTTGAATCACACAAAAATGAATAGCTAAGAAACAGTTGGGTAAGAACCCTTTTGTAAAATACGAAAGCAATCCGAGGATCAATAAGCCCTAAGAGACAAAAATAAAAGGCTCTAAAGAGCGACAAATGTAAACTGGAAAATCTTGATAAGAAAGGGATCACGAACCCTAGATTCAAAGCTATCCGCGTACAGAAAAACAATCTTACTAGCCCGGGCTACCAGAGCAAAAGAGAAAAGGGTGATCAATCACATGGGAATAGTTTGAGTTGAAACTCACATTCTAATATCGAGCAAAATGATACTAATGCACGTTAAAGTACACAAGATATGGGCTAAATCCCAACTGGGAATTAAATGGAGGATTCCATGAACCGCGCTAACACGAAAGGGTAATACGTACAATGTCACAACCCGACCAAGATGGGCCAGGTCGAAATACAGATTGTTACCAAAACATCACGCAATGCAAGCAAACAGCGGAAGCAATATAAATAACTAATCTTTTATAAATATGTGTTTACATTTTTATACAACGCGTAATATCTAATACAATTACTTCGAGTAATGTCTAGGGTTCTCGCTTGCCTTCTGATTCGTCTGTCATGGATGCTCCAAGTCGTAGCTGCTTCTTCCTTCTAACTCAAACAGGTACCTAACACATGCTTAAAATAGGTTTGGGTCAACAATAATGTTGGTGAGTCCGTGCGTGCATTTAACTGGTTTTTAAAATAAGTTTCTCATTCCGAAAACAAGTTATCATTCAAAAGCAGATTTAATAAGTTAAAACAGTTTAACACATAGTGATGTACAAGCCACACCTCAATCCTAACAATGGATCCATCTACTCCCATTATGAACTCTCATGAAAAAATACGTGACACATACCTCAGTGGAGGGTTCCCGGGCTTCTGAGTCCACTGCGTGCGGGGGATTCCCCAAGTAGTACTACCCACATATCAAGTGGCCCAATCTCCCGTTGGGTTAATGAGTGTGATGGTTTGGTAATCGGGAGCAACCTTGTCACATCAACTGGTTCATCACATTCCACTAGTTCTGCACTGGAAGCATGTATTCACCCCAAAACAGTTTAAATATAAAAATAAGGGATGGTTCACGAGACTCACCTGGAAGCACGCACATGAATAGTATATGATAAATGGAGCGCCTAATATCCGGTACTGGTATTGTTCCTGGACGAATCCTAAGTAGACAAATATTATTAGTCTATGCGTTATTTATAATGGTTATACGTGTGGGACGAGCTCAAGCGTATGGTTTCGTATTATACAATCCTTGTCATTTGGTTTTAGTCGTCCAAGGTTTAACATATACATTTACTCATCTAAGTGATCCTCCTAGGTTTCCGTCCTGGTTGTCTGAGTCTATACATCTTATAGTCCGAGGTTCTAACCATTATAAGTTAGTAGGCGTCTTCAAATATTCCATGATAGGTTTCATGTCTTAGTATTATGACTATCATTCTCATATATGTATATATGTTTGTATGTGTCGTTTCTATCCGACATTGTGTTCAAGTGTCAAGTCCGAGTCTCTGTCCTATTGTCCGTAGGTTACAACTAGTATTGGTTTAATATATAAGTTTGATGTAACACGTATCACTATATATTGGTACTTATAGTCATGTCCGAATCTTATTTGTTGAACTCATATCCTAAGTGTCAAATGTCCAAAGTTTCCAAAGCTCCATGTTAACTAAGGTTTAGGCGACTAGTTCAAGCATCCGAGTTTATATCATAACATCCTATTGTTTATCACGTCCATTTCCAAATATCAAGTTCAAGATGTCCAAATGTTCAAAGCATCGATTCAAATGTTGTCATTTTTGTGGTCGCATTTAATCCACACGTTCGAGTTCCAATATCAAGTTCAAGGTCACGATCTAATATCCGATCTACTCATGGTTCGGTCTCGCTTTGATATTAGCTCGACAAGTCCCATACATCATATATATAACATAAAGGTTATAATTAATATAACTATCGTATTAGTGGGTTCAATTATACCTCTCATTCGGGTTATGATTCGTATTAAACAGTGTCGCTTCGCTGAATTAGACTGTCTTCGGTTGACCAGATAGTTGACCGGGTTGACTCCTGTTGACTCGTGTTGACCCGTCCCTTTAGAGCCGAGTATTACCCAAACATTCAGTCCATCATCACCTTCATCCTATGAAACATCACCACTGCATCACTGTCGACTGTCACCACTACCCGGTAACCACCACCATAATCATCATCCACCGTGCGTTCACCATACCCACCTTCAATCACAGCTGATGTACATCACCAACCACTGGAACCTTAATCCATAGCCACCCGAGACCCAAATCTCACAAAATTATTAAAGAAAAGGGCCTTACCTTATGTTTAATGGTACCCGAGTGATGAAGGTGTCGCTACTGCTGCTACCGTCATTGTTGAAAAATTAGGCCGGCCGATGACCTCCTCCGTGTCTCTCTCTCTCTCTCTCTCTCTTCGGTCCCTTACTTTCTCTCTTTCCCCCTCCTCTGTCCGATCTCCTCTTAGATCTGCGTCTCTCTCTCTCTCTATAATAATAATAATAATCGGTGAAAGGATGAAGGTGAGGATGGGTTGTCGAGTAACGGCTTGGCCGCCAGAGCACCGCCGAGGGCGGAGGGAACCTCCGGTTTCCTCTCTCTCTAAGATGTGTGTGTATGTGATGTAAAATGAACCACACAGAGGTGTGTGTGTGTGTGTGTTTTATAAAACAAATGAAGGGAGGTGTCATCAAGAGGGGGAGGACAAGTGTCCTCCTCTTGGTGACTCACCCGATTCCTATCGGGTGCGTTTCTGGGTTCGTTAATGCGGTTAACTCGGTCTCGCATTTGGTTATATAATAAGATTTTATTTATAACGTTTGGTTTTTGGTTTCGGACATAATCGTCTTATTTATTATTGGTTTTAGGTTACTTTTAATACGCGTTAATAATAAAGGTACGCGAAAAATATTTAGGGTCCGCTCTGGGTTGTTACATTCCCCCCCCTTACAAGAATTTCGTTCGCGAAATTATGGTTGAGGTTATATTTTGTAACATAGTCACTATTTTCATAACTGGTTAAGGTTGTCTGATTCTCGAGCGTCACTCATTGATGCGAACTTCTAATTATATCTTAAGGTAGATAGGTTGAACTTTTGAACATTAAGGAAACAGATTCAAGCACTCCACAAGATCACAAAGGGATTAAATATACGAAGGCTCTGTGTGACTCATAGGGCTCATACGAACAATGGGGAGGCTTAAAACTTTAGCAATTCTTATTACAAGATGAAAGTTTGGAGATTGACTCATCAGATAGTGCATCCAAATACAGGGAGGTTTACCCAATTTGGTGACTTGACAGTCGTCGAAACTGGTACATAAACAGTCAGGACATGGAAGTCATGGAAACAGGATCTGTAAATTCTTCAAGCTTTTGGTCGCTCGATTAGTTTTAAGAATGATCCTGTTTTATTTCTTATCAATAAGTGGGAACCGATGCATTGCAGAGGAATGAAAGGCATACGATTTGACGAGTAGGGAAAAACTATCTTCACATTTTCCAAGTCGCCCGTCACTTGGGCTTTTGTAAAGAAATAATCTGTATATCGAGTGTTCTCCTTGTTGTTTTGCAATATAGACCAAAATGGTTTGGGTGTTTTCCATTTCTCACAATCAAGTTTCTAGAAAGGGTTTCCGGATGACTTCAATGTTAGTCATCTAAATCGTATCTTCTGGTTTTGGCCAGAGAGTTTCACTAGAAAAATGGAAAGATCGAATCCTTTCTTTGTTTTCTTATCGGGCATGCCGTCTTCGCAAGAATTACTACATTTGATTGGAATCAATGGTTTCGTTCAAAATTACGGGAAAAGAATATTCGGTCTGATACAATGTCCCAAAACAGACTAGAATTTATTCTAGTTCAGACTTCCAGTTTTATCTCTAACGTACCATTGGTGTTTATATATAGGGTGTACCGCAGCTAATCCACCACACCTTTGATACTCTAGAAACGTATTGAAAGTCTTTCTCAAGGGATAGGATTTATCTTTGGATTGATTTCCAGTCCCATTCCTGTTGTACCATCGGTGTTTATATATAGGGTGTACCGCAGCTAACCCACCACACCTTTGGTACTTAAAAAACGGACCGGAATCTTTCCTGAATATATGCATGGAATTCCACACCAACATAATGTACCTGTAGATTCGCGATTATGTTCCGGATCATAATCGCCAATTTACCTTACATTAGGGTTTTATGTCTTCTGAAGATACTAACTCGAACAACAAAAACGATCGAAATGCAAAGACTTAGTAAAATTTTTGATAGCACAGGAAAAGCAAGCGTTCTGCTTGATTGGAATTAACGGTTTTTATAACAAACAGGAAGATCTTACTAACGAGGAGGAATGTCTTCTTTAAGTTGTTTCTTGCTTAACATCTAAAGATTCAAGGGTTATTAAGTCAGAGCGGTCTGGTTATCCGTGAAATTTTCATGTAAAGTTTTCTATCTTTCACTAGCATCTCATCGAAATTCTTATGAAAGAGTCAGGTGTTGCACTTTGTATGAATAAGTGTAGGCACTACACATGAATTAGAGTACAAGGTTGTTTCATATATTCGAAGTTGTTTAATCCGTCGAGGTCGGATAATCTTGGTGGTAGATGTATCTTTGTCGACGGTTTGCAAGGAATTTCGACATTTTTGGTTGATAATCAGAAAGGTATAGCACGGATTTGGATTGATCATTGAGTAAACTAAGATTTCCTTGGCGTCCTCATAAGGTTCCAAAGGTTTCACGTCCCGAAAAAACTTAAACATTCAAAGAGCCAGGAATAAACGTGGAAATTTTTTGTACTCAAAAGTCCTTAGAGGAGTAATAACATGGTGTCCAAGGGGTTTTTGGAGGATAAAATGGGAAGATCACCAAGTTTCTGACCCAAGATTGGGTGACTTTGCTCATAAGTTTTGCTAAAGTACCCATGGAGTTTCAAGAATTTTATGAAACGAAATCACGGAGAATGCGACAATGGAGTCCAACATTTTTATCAAGGTGTTATCTCACGATATTTTCAATCGAAAAGGTTATACACAAAGTTTTTAATGATTCAAGTGAACGATTTCGAGTCCTAAAGGATGCTTTAGTAAGGCTTCGTAACCATAAGTGGGGCATCGAGCATGAGTTTTGTTCTAAAAATGGACGTTTGGGATGCTTGTTATACAATCAAGGAGCTTCTCATGGATAGTTCGATCAAGGTGTTCTAAGAAAATGATGAAGAATCACTTGATAATTTCAAGGCTACAATCCACCAATTGAGAATATCGTGGTTAGGAAATCAAGAAGCACACAAAGTAAGGTGTATTCCTATATCTTCCATAGGTAGCCGAGGTGGTTTACTGTAACATCTCGTTTTTGTTATATAAATAAAATGTGTTTGTTTATATAGACGAGTATTAGTGAATGAAACGGGTCATTGATTGATAAAACGAATCTACAAGTGAGTTGATACTCGTGTATTTACAATTAGTTCATGAGTAAGTGACGGATAATATTATTATTTGAGACATGAAATCTAGACGAGTAATTAGTACTGCAGGAGACTGTTAAATAATAATATAATATATTTTGTTATATTTAAACCCTACTTCGTTTTAATGAAACTTAGGCCAAAATATAGAGAAAAATAAACTCGTCATAACGATATATTCGTAATTTTGTAAGACATTATAGTTTAAAAGTTATAAGTGAAAAATAAGTGAAGCAGGTGAATTAATTAAAATAATATAAAATATATAATAACATCAAAATCTTTTTTTTTTTGAACGATCAACAAATATATTCACCAACGCTAGCGGGATACTAGCAATACACCATACAAACCAAGAAAAACAATACAAACATGATATCACCAACCTACTCTAGAGAGATCGAACGAACACCACATATCCCACTCCAACGAATGTTGCTTCGCCCTCGCCTTTACCCAAAATAAACTAATGTATTGATATTGCCAAGGACCCTTTGAAGAGAAACTTGTTTTTGATTGAAAATTGCTTCGTTCCTATGTTTCCACGTACACCAAATCGTCGTCAAGCATACCGCATAAATGGCCTTTTTTTCTTTGCCGAACCATCAATATGTGAGTAGAGCTCCGGTAAATCCTTAAAATGAAACGCATAAATCGAACCCACTTTACACCATTGCGCCACTAACTGCCATAAAGCTTGAGAGAATCCGCAAGTGAAGAAAAGATGCTCCAAAGTTTCTGCAAAATCACCACATAAAGGACAAAGATCCGAACCAACCGAGACGTCCCTCCGAATAAGCGCACACTTAGTTGGAAGCCTTTCCATTTCAGCCCGCCACGCAAGTATTTCAGCTTTCCTGGGAACCATGAATTCCTTTTGATTACATACTCAGCTAGACTAAATTGAAGAGAATGAAGCCGTTTTTTTAAGTCCTCCAACCGAAATGAGTTATTGTTGTCCAATGTCCACTTCCAGCCATCACTTGAATCACTAAGAAAAGGAACAGGAAATCAGCTGCAAAGCTGATTTAATTCAACTTGTTCAACAGCAGACAACGACCGCCTTTTCCAATCCCAACCCCACCCAGAACCCAACGGTAGAACCCTATCCGCAACCATAGCAAATCTGTTTTTGTCTAGTGCAAACAAGGCTGGGAAGACTGTAGCCAAAGGCGAGTCCGATACCCAACAGTCAAGCCAGATAAAAACACCCAACCCGTTACCCACCACCCCATGAATAGCCCAACCCACATCCACCCCCACCCTTTTAACCATTTGCATCGAAGAATGAACCTGTTTCCATGGGCCAGAAATTGAAAGTTTGGTCGGAACCGGGTTCCAATCTCTAGATGATCCATGGATGTAGGGGTGAGCATTATAGGGCCGAACCGAAAAAAACCCGAGGACCGAACCGTTTGGATACTATAACCGAACCGAGAATGGGGGTTAGGTTCTGTGATCGGTTCCAAATATTCACCCAATTCGGGTATCGGGTCGGTTCCGGTCCAGATTGCTAATAAACCCGAAATTTAAGAACCGGACCGACACATATCATTGATGAATCATGATGGTTCCGGTCAAAGCTGGTTGTGTCGTCACTGCCTACGTCTTCATGAATCATGATGGCATGGGGTGGTTCCTCTTCATGGATAGTTTAGAGAAGAACTACTGTGGTTCGTCTTAGTGGACAGTTTGGAGAAGAACTCCCTTAATCTTGCTTCATTCAAATATAAAAAATAGGTGATAGAAGGGATTATGGCCTTATGGGGATGATGAAGAAAAATAAATGTTATAAACTTTTTTTGAAATATAAAAAAAGCAACGTAATAGTCATTTGTCAGGCTTTAAGATGACTAGTCTTCAATTTTATTGGGAGTATAATTTATCATAACTAGTTTGTTCATATCAAACTAGATTTCTAAAAGCAAAATCTTTACTTTGTACATTATGCAAAGTTTCTTGTACATTATGCAATTTACTTGTATCATAATGAATAGCAGGTGTTTTACAATTTTTGAAAATACGAAAGTTAGTTATTTGTTTTTGATCTAAAAAATAGTAGTATTAAACTTTTACTAAAAAGATAACTCATCATAGCAATTTTGTTCATATCGAATCAGATGTAAAAGCTAGTTTTTATATATTTACATTATGTAAACTTATTACTACACCATATGTGTGTCAGTGGTGTAAAGGGATAAACTAAATTATGGCTTTCTTTTAACCTGTAACTAAACTATGAACTCTCATCATACTTCACCCAACTCTCTTTTATGTCTACGTGTTTAATTTTTTTTGTCTTCTTCTTCATGTAGTACATGTCAGCATTTAATTTAAACTACATCACTCTTATCTTTCTTTTATCTTTTCTATGCAAAACCATCCTTCAAAACCATCTTGAAACCTTCGATGTTGCTTCATCTACTTCTCAGCTTAACATCAATATTTCTTTACTTTTAAATCATTCCCAACCATAATAGACGAAAAGCCGAGATAAAATGGAGCTTCAAATATATTAGAACTTCATTCCATGCTAAACTCATCTGCAATTTTCGGTCTCGGGTAAAGCATTCAAACCCGAAAAAGCAAACCGGAAAATACCCGATACCCAGAGTAATGCATAGGTCCAGCGTTCGGTTATGATTTTTCATGTTTTTCGGTCTCGGGTCGGTTCGGGTTTAACCCGGTTCGGGTCGGGTTTTACTCATTTGCTCAGCCCTACATGGATGGCCCAAATTACCTTCCTCCAAAGGGCGTTCTTGTCAACTTTAAAACGCCACCACCACTTAGCCATCATTGATAAGTTTGCATCTTGGAGAGAGCCGAAGCCGAGTCCACCACAATCAACCGGGGCACTAACCCTTTGCCAAGCAACCAATTCATTTTTGCCTTCTCCTCCGACCCACCCCAAAAAAAACACCCTTCTTAACTTGTTAAGTTCATCAATAACCTTCCGGGCGCTTTGAATAAGGAGAAATAGTATGTAGGTAAAGCATTAAGAACGGACTTTATGAGAGTCACACAGCCACCAAATGAGAGCCTCTTCGCCTTCCAATCGTAAGCTTGTTCCGAAATGCTTCCACCACCGGTTTCCAATGTTTACTAAGGTTCATATTCGCACCAACTTGAAGGCCTAAATAAATAAATGGGAATGACCGGGGCCTACACATTAAAACGCTAGCCAATGCATGAACCTCGTAATCTTCCACACCCAACCCAAAAACACTACACTTACGTAGATTAGCCCTTAGACCCAACACCAAGTAAAAACATCTAAGTATTCTCTTCAAATTTATTGCATTCGCGACGGACCATTCTCCAAGAAAAACCACATCGTCCACGTATAACAAATGCGACAACACTAACCCACCCGATCCGCAAACCAAGCCACGAAACAATCCTACCTCGTTTGCCCGCCTCGTAACACCCGAAAGTGCCTCCATAGCAATGACGAATAAGAAGGTGAGAGTGGGTCACCTTGTCTGAGGCCACGGGAACACGTAAACTCGTGAGTAGGAGACCCATTTACTAGAACGGAGGTCCTAGCCGATGTAACTATCGCCATCACCCATTTGCACCACAAAGCCGGGTAGTTCATTTGGACCATGATGGATTCAAGAAACACCCAATTCAACGAATCGTAGGCCTTATCGATATCCACCTTAAAAATCATACCTTGCCTTCTAACTTTATTCATCCACCCGACCATTTCATTCAACATAAGAGGACCATCTGTGATATTCCTGCCAGATAGAAAAGCGGACTGCTCTGGCGATATTAACTTCCCAATAATCGGTTTGAGTCTAGCCACCAATACTTTGAATAACACCTTGTTAACACACCCTACCAAGCTAATAGGACGGTAGTATTGAAACCCCATTGGATTTTTTTCTTCAGAATAACATCAAAATCAAATTACACCACATACATGATAGTGTGATATGATGAAAAAAAAAAGATCTTCATCCCAATGTCTTACAAATCTGGAGTAGTACACGTGTGTGTATTAATAATTGTAGAGCAGTACACGTGGTGGATGTAGGTAAATAAAATGAGAATTGAATAGGCATATTAGTTCCTTACTAACTAAGGTAAATTTATTTCTTGTTGACGAAGGCAACATACAGATCGATAGATGAACCGGGTAGGTAATAGGAATATTGGATAACCAACAATAACATTTCAATAACGAGAATCTCAGGTGTTGAATATCCTTTGGATGTTATTAGTGATAGTTTTTAGAGCACGATTAGAAGCTGAATAGGGAGACTCTACATTAACTGACAGTAGATAGTTTTGAGGTATCTTTCCGGTTAAGTTATGTCTAGTTCATTATTATTTTTATTAGCACTATTATTAGGAGTAGTTTAGTGATACTGTTTTTAGGTATTAGAATTATTATTGGGGTGGGTATTGGTTAGCCTAGCCTTAATTAGGCATGGACTGATCATCCATGCTTAAATAAGGTAGTTCAAACCAATATCCAACCGTAATAATAATTAGTTAGGTGTACCGTTACCTAACCTAGGGTTGTATAATTGTATCAGGACCCTGAGATAAAACCCGATCGTATTAGCGTTGTCAACTGCTAAATGACTAATAAAGAGGTGAGTGATTGATCATGTATATGCATCGAACCATAGGTGTGGCATCCAGGGTGTTATATATATATATATATATATATATATTATAATGATCATTATATTTTCCAGGAGTGGACACACACTTACAGGCCTTGTTACGGGTTTTGAGGCTGTAGGTGTGAATATATAATGCTTAGTCCGGATTATGATTATGGTGACATGCGTGGAGCTCATACTTGATCAATAAAATTGTTTATGTGGTTGTTTTACTGATGAGTCAGTTTATGTGGCTCACTAGTTGTGTGCTGACGTATTTTTATTACTGGAGCATGTATACAAGTTGATGAAGTAACAACTGAGGAGTACTAGCTGATGTTTGAAGGCTGTAGATGTTTGGTTTGTTATGAGTGGACGATGAGTAGTTTGGTGTACTTAGATCACACTAGCTTGTAATAAATACTTAAGTTAATGATGAGATTACGTTTCCGCTTTAAGTTTGCACCGACTGATCACTGTAAGAACTTGCTACTAAAACCTTGTGTGTGTGTGTGTATATATATATATAGGTTTATCTATGGGAGTATATTGTGCTTACCTTATTTCCATCTGTTTGTTTATGTGGAAAATGATTGATAAGTAGATTGAGGGCTGACTTTATGTCTCTAAGTTAACTAGTGGAATATGTATATATTATCTAGCGTATGTCTCTAAGCATGCAATGGTTTGTGTGTAGCATAGATGGGTAGGCATATTTGTGGGCATTAAATGAAACCATATAATACATAAAGTGGATAGAACAATATAAGGCCCGGATAGAATGCCCTAGACATGTTAGTCGTGTAATCAAGCGAGAAATTAACCAAGCTTGGGGTCTCCATTTCCTATGAGAGTTAATTAGACCCAGACCCGAAAGTGATACAAATAAAGATTATAATGGAATAAGGATGGCGTTTGAAGCCAACATTTCCTTTTCTACTGGATAACTTATAGAACTCTCTTAGGAGTTTAGTCAGAATCTCAAAGTTGCATAGTTAAGAACCTTCGAAAAAGGTTAATATTGTATCAATGGTTAATGTTCAATCAACCAAGTGCACGTATAAGGACTTGAGGCCTTGCAAATCGAGGCAGTAGAATCCAGGACAACTATCACTTTTGAGATATGAGATATATTAGAAGAAAACCCCGGGCCCTATGGTTACGAGAAAATGGGACAGTAATGAGGATTAGAGGAGTTCCATATTAGGGATTATAAAAGGAAAAAGTGGACCCCTACTTCAATGTCCGACATGTGGAAAAAGACATTCCTGTCTATGTCATAAGTTTGCTTGTAGAAATCGTAAAAAAACCCATGCACACCTAGTATCAATGTAGAGAGCCTCGTTAGTTTTTAAGATTTTAAGGATTAATGGCCTAAAAAATAAAAGAATGCAGAGCCCGATAGAGTAAGATGTAGAGATTTTGATATAGAGACTGAAAAATCCGTGGGAATATTGATGAGATAGTGGGTACGATACTAGTAAAACACAGTAATCAAAGGATGCGTGGAACCACCAAAATCACGAGTGGCAAAAGAAGAGTCTATTCAACGCATACACAATAGCTAACACGTGTGGGTGATGTAGAGTGTAATTACCAAAGTGCCCTTATCACTATTCAACTTCGGTCTCTAATAATATATAGTATAATACAGGTACTTGTGGTTTGCTTGAGCATAATCGTAGGCCATTATGTTAACAATCTCAAGTGAGCCCAAAGTGAAAGAGGCATGAGTAAAGGTAAGTCATAACCATGACTTCATGAATATATGTATACTTTGTAATTATACTATTAGGAGTGTCATAGGAACTGAAATGCTATTGTGATTCCCAAAAGGCGTATAATTTATAAATAAAACTGTATCATAAGTCACATTGGCACATGTGGCCATGGACACGAGGCATCACCACAACGGTGGAGTGGCTTAGATGGATGCACACCTTTTCAAGTCAAGGCTTGATTAGTCGTTCGTAAATCACAAATACAAATTTGGGAATCACAAGGGTTATGTTTCAAAGGTGAGAAATTGTCATGATATGAATATGCAATTGTTTAGATAATTAAACTCATTCTTCGTTGATACTAGCATGTTTGTATGTGTACGTTACATGAGAACGGGTTTGAATAAACTAATTGATAAGTTCTTGAAATCTTAGGATTTCATCAAAATTCGTTCTTGGTTGTTCCTCACTGAGTCAAGGGTCAAAAGGAGCATAAAACTCACTAAGATCTGCATTAAAATCTGGTCAAAGAGCATAACTCGTGAGTTGTATGTGATACCGGCGTCCAAGACTCTGGTCTGGGCGTCCCAGACGCTAGGGATGAGCTCGAGACGGTATCAGTACCAACCGATACCGATCCCGAAAATACCAATCCCGAAAATACCAATCCCGAAAACACCAATCCCGAAAACTCCCAAAACCCAATGCCGATACCGAAAACATACGGTACGGTATGGTATCGGTTCAGTATCGGTACGGTACCGGTATGGTATCGATATTTTACCTTAAAATATCCATACCATACCGATACCCATAATACCGAAACCGAAAACCTTTAAATATGGGTACTGATACCAATACCGAACACCCTTGGTTGATATTTTACCTTAAAATACCCATACCATACCGATACCCATAATACCGAAACCGAAAACCTTTAAATGTGGGTACTGATACCAATACCGAACACCCTTGGTTCGGTATCGGTTCGGTACGAGATCGGGATCTGGACGGGATGGGATTGGTATTCAGGGCTATGTGATCATCCCTACCAGACGCTGGCTAGGCGTCCCAAACGCCGATTAGTTTCGGCCACCATCGTCCCAGACGCTGGTCCGGACGCTGGCTGCTGGTTTTCAAAATTATTTTGATTATATTCAATTCTTTTATCGATTAATGGGTTCTTTGGCCTTGTTTAACCCTAGGTACGTAGGTCATTGACGTCGGAAGATGATCAAGCTATTCAAAGAACCCAACGCGCATATCTCATGAAACGCTTCCGCATAATTCTTGTTTATAAATATTGAATGGTAATGGGGTTTGAAACTAACTTGTAAACGCATGGAACCATAGACACTCATTTGTAAATTTTATTTTAAGTGTTCAAACCTTTGGGAATGACGTCTAAGTTTAAAAGCTTGAATTTAACCCCAATGTTTACAGTCTAAATCATGTGATTAAGTCACTAAACCCATTTACTCGGGTTGGGTCTTACGGAATATCACCTAACCGAACCGAACTTGTAATGTTAATAGATTTATGTTTTACATTAACTACGTATAGGTTTTTTTTACTATAATAAAAGTATGTTATTAACAAAATAATCTTGATGTAGTGCTCTTTTTTATGATTTATTAAGCTTGTAATCAAAGGCTTAAGTATGTTTTTTTTTGTTAATGTCTTCTTAAAAGGGATCTCACATTGGTAGTATAACTAGAAAGTGTATCTTGATTGCCTTATAAAAATAGCCCAAGCTAAGTCCAACCTTGTAGGTTTCGGTGTTTTTAGATCCATTGGCTTTTGATTTTATACTTTAGCCAAAAGATAGTTTTAGTTGATTTTTTTTGTTAATAACAGAAATAACCGTAAGCAATTCATAACCGAGAAACCATAACCAAAGTTTGGTTATGATTATTGTTAAGGAAATTCAATAATCAAGCTAGCGAATATAGTTACGGTTAATGGTTAAAAATAGTGTTTTCTAGAATGAATAATCAATGAGATGACAATTTTGACCTTGTTAAAGAAAGTAACATTTTAGTTAAATAAAACTACGTGCGTAGTCTTGAGTTCAAGACCTTTTTATATTCATGCTTATAGAAAATTTTAAGATAAAGACATTTTTCATAGTGAATATAGTCATTATATAAATTTGTTTTTTTTATCATTTGCAATTCTTGGTTTGTAAATCGCTATATAATAACAAAAACTAGTAGGGTGTCCGTGCAACACGGACACACAGTAATAAACAAAGATATTTTTAAAGGTGTGCATGTTTAATTTTAGTTTGGTTATTAGCCTCAAGCGAAACAGATGTCATCGGTTGATTGACCTTATTAATTAATCGGTTAACTGGTTTGGTTTATTTGGTTATATATATGGTCAGTTTTCCAGTTCAATTCAATTAATTTTGGTTAATACCCAAAACCAAACTTTGGCTAAAATATTGGTTTAAAAGTATATGAAATAGAGGTATAAATACATGAAATGGATATATAAGCTAAAAATATATGAATATATGAAAGGTTCATTTCGGTTTAGTTAATTTCGGTTCAATATTGTCTATTTTCGGTTTGGTTTCGATTAACGATTCAATTATTGTTCACCAATAGACATTGCTAATCACATAACATATCATTATTTTTAATCAACAAACCTCTAGAAATAATTTACTCAAATTAAAAATAAAAAAATGCTCGTTTTATGGTCTATTTTTAAGGAAATATTAACGTACGAAAAAAGTTATAGTCATTTAATATTTTTGAGGTAATTAGATTTTTATAAGGGAGATAAAGTGTAACTACTAGTTAATAGCTAATTATGTAGAATTTGGTTAAATTGAGGGAGTTAAAATGTAATTATGACGAATGAAGTAAAGTGTAAAAGTGTTTAAAAGACTAATTTACCCCATTTTAAGTTGTAACTTATGTATAACAAAAGTTCTTACGTATTAAACTATTATCATAAAATGCATTCTATAGAGTATATAGATAATAAGACAGAGTGATCCTAGTTTATGATGGCATACATTGCTGCTGCTGTTGTTGTTAATAATGATCGATAAGTTATTTAATTTTGTTTAATAACTAGTCGGTTGATTCGCGTGTGTTGGCAAGGATTTTGTACGTGAACATAAGCATCTAACCGAAACCGACTGATATCAAAACTGATAACCATAAAAAATGTCGGTAGTAGTAAAACACACGTTAGTACAGGAAAAACAAAATCAAGCTAAATAAATATTATTTAAGAAACACTATTAATTGAAAATAAATGGAATTGGATACACTTGCGACGAGATACATGACAAGAAAAGTAGCGATAAAATTAGTGTTTATAAACTTAGTTTTCGTAATTTATAGAATGTATGGATGTGTTATATATACAACATCTACTATTTTTACCACCTAAACCAGGGTGAAGAAATTAGCCGGTTCTAGACAAACCGGGTTGAGATGTGGTTAACTTGATTAGAACTAATTCAAGCAACTTGCATAACTTTTCATTTTATGTAAAGGATAGAAGCTTGTGATAGCTTTGAATTGTTAAACCTTGAAAATAATAAATGAAAAACTTATTTAAATATTATAAAATGCATGTGACGTCTAGTAAGCAGAGAGAGAATTAGAGGAAGAGCTAAATTTCATCCGAAAGTTCAAATGCCTTTGGATGATGTTTTTATAAGGGGAGGGGAGGAGAAAACGGTTATATGATTGGTAGTTGAGACGATCGGATGTGTGTAGCATTAAAGATGCTTTTTGGGAGTGGAGAAAAGAAAACGATAGAGCAAAAAACAGTCATATACGAGTATGATTTAGTGATTAGGAAGCCCAGTGTATGCATTGAAGATGATAAGAGATATGAGATGTTTATCGGCAACTAAGTCTAATGTTTATAGTGGTTACGTGACTACATGAATTAACTACTTTCACATGAAAAGTGGATACCTAGCTATAAGCTTTTGCAACTAACAACCTAGCAATATGAGTCTCATCTTTATCTTGATCTGAGTTTTATAAAAATAGATACATTAATGTTATTCTTAGCAAGCTTTCAAGATTTATAATTTATTTATAAAAATAGATTCATTTACTATAATTTTAGGTAGATAGTATATATGATTATTATTAATATTAAATTTAAATGTGGATAATATTGAATACTATAAAAAAAATATTAAGACCGGCCGTACGTCTAACTCGCGTGACGTAACAAATCGGCTAATTGCCCCGATTTTTTAAAACACGCGTTGACAAAATTATCAGTCCAATTAAGCAACTTGTTCTTTCATTAATTTAACTATAACAAAAGACGAATTAAGAAAAAATAAATAAAGAAATATCATCAACCTTCACTTGAGACTTATTCATGTTTTCAACAATAATAAATTCAATGTTGTTACGAAATTGTACAATCAAACTTAACAATCATAATAATATCTCAAGTTGACAAGTTGTCTGTTCCAATCGTTTTTCACAATTTTACCAGCATATATATTCTATAATTAATTTACCATAAATGTTATTTTTATATATTTATAACAATCAAGGCCGGCTCTTATACTATAAAAGAAAAGTCCCTGTTAAACCTCAAAAATTTTAATGCCCCTTATTTCTTATGTAATATGATTAAATGCAAAATGTAACAAAATCTAACTTCAAACTTCAAATACGAAAAAAAAATGCAAAATGTTACAAAGAAAAATAAAGGATATTATGGTTGACAAATACGAGAAAGGTATTGTGAAGTAAAATTATTTTGCAAAATGTTTTAAGTTATATATTTTATGTATAATTTGTAATATATAAAACTTAAATTCATCCTATTTATGCTTTTTCAATCAACAACTTATAATTTAGAATTGAGGGAACTAACTTGGGTTTGCTAAAAGGTAAAGGTACACTAAATCTACCATTGTGGTGGCATGTTGGTGTCATTAGAAAGCTCAAAATAACTAGATTTTTACAATATTCCGATTAAACTTGAAAGGATACTTTGAGTAGTTAAATTATAGTTTTAGGAGCTTTGGACAGGCAAAGATGGAAAGTTTTTTTTTTTTAGTTTTTTTTTTTTTTGCCTTTGCTATTTCTAGTTTCTCGCTAGCACGGTTTTGCTAATAAAATTCACTGTTCAAAAAATAAAACATACCAATGGATACCAAAGGACCAAAATAATGTTGCAAATCCCTATCAACATTTACATAATAATTTTGAATTACAAACTTTTTATAAGCAAATACATTCAAGAAGAAGTATCGAATATTTACATATATTATATGATCAAAAAATCAAAGAATAATGGACAAAACCTCTTTCACAAAAACAAAATATCTATCCCCCTAAATAACCAAAAATTAAACTTTATGTAATTGAAGAGGCTTAGGTTGCTGCATGGTTCTCCTCTTCCACAAATTAATCTCATTTCTTGGCTCCACATTCAACCCTGCAATCCTAACAATATTATCATCAAACCCTAATGAATTCCTTATTATCACAGGTGCAGAAGAAGGAACCACAACACGTTCATCATCACTTTCTTCATCAGAATCATATCTCCGGTCACCCCTATCCATCGCCTCAACCTCCTTCGTCCAATCAATACTCGAAAACTTATCCCTACCACTCGAAAACCGCTTCATCGCACCTAAACTCGGAGCCTCTGAGTTTTTCTCTCCTGAATCCGATCTTCTAGCCGTCTCAGAGGGAGTCATCCCACCAAATATATTCTTAAACCCTAATTTTTTCCTATGTTTTCCGTCTGTCTTTAATTCGTTATTGTCTTTATCCTTGTGTGGAACTGCAATTTCAGGTGTACCAGATGTAAGCTGCAAAGCTTTATTTGTTGGCGGTTTATTATTAACCACTGCTCGTTGAGGTTTGTCCTTTTTATTCTTGCACTTAACCGTACCCATGCATGAGACCCTTGGAGACGTGGGCTCATACACAGGGGTATGATCACGGTTTATTTTCACTTTTCGACGGGTATCCGCCAGCACCATGGACACCATGGGTCCAGAAAACCCGATTCCTAGGTTGGATTTGTGCGGTTTATCCGTCGATCTCCTGTCCCTTGATGGACTGTAAACCGGAGGATTTTGGAACGAAACAGATGATTTTGGTATATATTTCAAGATTGTGTTCTTTGACTTTGTTGATGATGGTTTATGTTGATCCATAGTTTGTAGATATTAATGAATCTGAATTTGTAACGAATGTTTATGAACTTTTTGTGTGTATATATATATGGAGATTGGAGGAAAGAGAGAGGAAAGGAGGAGTTGGAGAAAAGTCTTATCTCCGGCAAGATTGAGTGAGACAAAATTTGGAGAACGTGTATTAAGAAGAAGTCATTGGTAAAATTAGTGCAGGTTATCATAATCTGACTAGTTTAGAATATTTTCATTAACAACCCTTGTATTTTTATATTCTTGAGGTTATATTGATGGTAGTGGTTGTCACTGAAAAACTAGTACTGTACCTGTCTGTTAAGACGGGTTGGGTTTCTGAAATTTACAATATAAATTACGTGTATATGAATTTAGCAGTAATGTCTTATCCATTTGGGATTTGTAGAAACATAAGTTTATTCATTACATATTAAGACATTGGGGCCATGGGCCCCCCCTGCTCAACAGAGTAAATTTACGCGTATTTCGTCCGAAAACTCTATCCAATTAAGCGTTATTTGAACCCTTTCTTTTTTCTTTCTTCTACTCACAATATATGTGGTTTAATAGATAGAAAACATACCTTGAGTCTATATTTTGAGAATGAGAAGTGAATCCATGAATCTCATCCCTATTTTGGGGAATGAGATAGAGTGAATAAGTAGATGAAAAAATAAGAGTTTATTTAGATTTAGAGATGGTGTTAATATAGAGAATTTAATAGGAATTCTCATGATATAGATGGACCTGGTTTGCCAAAAATGTTGACAAGAGATAGGTTGTGATGGACTGATGGGTGTTATATTTATATTTTGATTTAAGTAAAAAAATTTCAATGTAAAAAAAAATAAAACAGGTAGACAAAATCAAAACTATTTACACAAGTAATTCTGTTACTTGCCTATCCATAATTTTAATCAGTTCTAAAATCACAGGTTATAGGTTTTAAAATAAGAGATTTGTGTATTTTTCTTTTAACAATCATAAAAACTTATATAACATTATAGGACGTTATATAAACCAAAAGGACAATTTGTGTAGCATACACTATAAAGAAAGGTTAAGAGGCAAGATATACTTATGTTCATGCCATAAAGTATCCAATTATGACTAAGCTACTTCAGTCAAGTCCAACTAAACATATTAAACGTGACATATCATTAATATTTATAAGAAAAGCATAAAACCAAAAGGTTACGGATAAAATATTGACTTTTGCATCTTGTTCATCAAACTTAAATGATTATCCAATTCGAACAATTACTAATGAAACTAATTAGTTGAATGATAAAATTTGGCGTTTCTTAATGAAACTAGCTAGTTCACAAAAATTTAAAACTAAAATCACAACGAAATTTGGTATTTTAATATGGTTAGTATTGAGTTTTTGACTACCCAAAGCAGAATGTTACACACTATGAGAGGATGTTTGGGGTTGAGTTTTGAAATAGATTTTTAGATTATTGCATTTTGAAAACGCAAATAATTAGGTTTTAGTGTATAGGAAATGTTTATGAAAATAGATTATTTGCGGTTAATAGGTTACCAAAACATAATAATCTAAAAGCAGCTTCACCCCTACTGTAACAAAACGTATAATCTATTTGAAAAAGCAATCCAAACACCCTCTATATACGGAATATCCTAGCGACATATCCTTATGCAATGTTTTAAAAACCGGTAAATACCGGCCTGTTACATCGGTATTACCGTTTTCAGATGAAAATCCGGTACAAAACACTCCGGTAAATGTGAAAAACGGTATCAGTTTTACACCGCCGGTAAAATCCGGTTTGAACCGCTATACCGGTACCGGCATATGTTAGTTTTTGTGTTATTTTTAGATTATTTTTTTATTATGGAAAAACTTTTAAAAAATT
Source organism: Ambrosia x helenae (assembly GCA_030844895.1). NCBI lineage: Eukaryota > Viridiplantae > Streptophyta > Magnoliopsida > Asterales > Asteraceae > Ambrosia > Ambrosia x helenae. The sequence continues at coordinate 27,090 of JAUTDX010005700.1, forward strand.
AAAAACTTTAGATTATCTTTTGGATTATTTTTTAATTATTGATTAACTTTTTGATAGTATTTTAGTATGTAATTATGTAATTTTGGATTATTTTTGTGTTAGTGTTGTAATTTATGAAATTATATAGCTAACTAATCAACGCAATTGAACCGCCCGATACAACACAGTTCAACCGGTTGAACCATTTTGCGTGATGAGTAATTCTATTTAAAAAACTAATAAAACACCATTTTTTTTTTCATTCTCTCAAAATGATCTATTCCATTTCACTATCTATTTTCTACGTAACAAATGCTACCTAGTTGTTAAAAGCTTAAAATAAGTTAAACTCCATGTCTAAATTGAAGCCACTTATTAAATCGCCTCCAATTTCATACATTATTTAAGCACACATATATAAGAAATATTATTATATATATATATATATAGGTAAAGAGTTGGTTAAAAAGTCCACTTTTCCTAAGAAGTGTAAGAAGTTTATAAAGGCATTGTGTTTTAAATTTTACGAGAAATGTTTTATATTCATTTGGTATTGTGTTATATAGAAAAACAATAAAATTAAAAATTTAAAACACAATCAAATGTATTTTAAGCATTAAATCTAAAACACGATGCGAAGAAATATAGTTAGTGTGTTCTAAAGATAATCAGTGTATTTTACAATTTAATGCATAGAATTCATTTGATTGTGCTTTAAATTGTTACTTTTGTTGTTTTTCTACATAATACAATACCAAAAGAGTATAAAACACTTATCCTAAAATTTAAAACACAATGCACACATAGACTTCTTACACTTCTTAGGAAAAATAGACTTTTTACAAGAACCCTACCCTATATATATATATATATATAATGTTTTATGTATAAATATAAGTAAATATAACTATACAATAATACAATAAAAATAAATTATAAACAATTCGAGTACGAGTTGAGCTTGAGCTTCTAAAAGTACTCACAAGCAGAGAACATAAACTTGTAAAAATACACACAAGTTGAACTCGATTTGTAGACATAGCGCTCCTAACAATCCAAGCTCAAGATCGAATTCACAGGTTGAATAATCCAACTCAAGCTTTTTCGGATCAGACCTGACTTGGTTTGTTAACTGTTAAAAATGCTTTTGTATACTAATTCATATGTTTAGATATTGTTTAACATATTTCATAATGGGTTATATTATTGATATTGTTTAACATATTTCATAATGGGTTATAATGTGTTTGGGCTTATGAGGTTTTATCAGCCCAACTATTGGTTCCTCTATTGATATTATTATGTTGGCCTTTGGCCCAGATATTTGGTTGTTGACCTGGTTCACTAAATGAACGGTATAGATTGTCTTGAGTTGTTACAGATCTACGGCTGAGGTTCGTTCGTGTGGTTACGAGCTGGAAGGTTCTGGATGCTAGTATAAAAGGTTGTTATCTCTCTCATTATTATTCATTCGTTCATATTGTTAGGGTTTCTCTGTATTTTCATTCTCTCTCGTGTATTGGCTTCTGATCGATAGTTTAGATCTGTAAGTCTGTCTTCTTGTATTGTAAGTTCTATATCTGATCAATTGATTGTTTCTATCAATTGATCTTGACTTTGTATGTTTAAGATCTTATATGATTATAGAAGATCTAGGGTTTGGTTGGGCACTTTTTGGTTTGGGTTAATAATAGATTTTGTCACCGTTTTGTCGCCTAATCTTCTGTGTATTGTATGAGTTTTGTGTTGGCTCAGTTTGTTCTTGTTGATTGTGTGTTGAAACCCTAAAATTTAACATGGTATCAGAGCTCTGAGGGCTCTTGATCCTGGTCGTCTTTGTGTTTGTGTCTTCCGCTTCTTCTCTAGGATCTGGTCCTGTGTCATCAGAACTAAGTAGATCTGATCAGTTCTTGTTATATTGTTGTTTTTTGTCTTCAAGGATTTGATCTGATAAATTAGATCTTGTTCTTGAGCTTTTTTATAATAGATCTGATCTTTACATAGATCTTGTCTATTTCTTGGTTGTGTCTACTCTGTTGTCTTCTAGCTCTTAGGGTTCTGGTGGTCAACTGATTGTTGATCTCTGCTGGACTTGTATCTGGTGTGTTGGACTGGAAGCTTGCAATCTGTAAGTTTGTTCTGACTCTTTCTCTTAGTTTAGTTTGTTTGTTTGCTGGCTTGTTGCTTGGAGCACTGTAAGTCTTCTCTTCCTTTGTCTCTGTGTCTAGGTGTCTTTGGCCGGGTTAGGGTGGACCGGCATTTGAATCTATCTTGGTTTTGTTGTTCTTGTTGTCTGTCTGATTTGTTCTTGTATTTGTCTTATCTTTGTATTGCTTTATGTTTGTTCTATATTGTCTGTCTTACTATTCTATATACTTAAATAGCTAATAAAGGACTCCTGTGTTAAGATCTGGGTGGGCACCTTGAGTGATGAACCCACTATCTGAACACTGACACAGTTTCGTCCTCTTAGGGTTATTTCTTGTATCCTATTTGGTATTATTTGTGGTCTGTTATTGTTTCTTGTTTGTTATTTGTTTACTTCTGTGTTTCTGCCATGGGTGATACAAATATTACCAGTGGTGGTGGTGGAGCAGGTATGTTGTAAATCCTGGTGGTGATCCTGCATCATCAGGAGGTGGTCCCAATACTCTAATAAGTAAGTTAGATATTGGTGACCCACTTTACATACACCCCAGTGACACCAGTAGTCTTTCTATTATTAGTATTAAGTTGAAGGGGACAGAGAATTACTCTGTATGGACAAGTTCCATGAAGCTTGCTCTTGAGGCCAAAAATAAATATGGCGTCATAGATGGTACCACTGTTAAGTCTATAGAAGATGATGTCTTAGGTAATCAGTGGGATAGATGTAATTCTGTTGTTCTTTCATGGTTGCTTAATTCTGTTAGTGAGGAATTGTTCCTTGGTCATGTTTTTTCTAAGTTGGCAGAGATGTTTGGTTACACCTTAAAGAAACTTATGATAAGGTGGATGGGTCAGTTGTTTTCAATTTGCATCAAAAGATTAACTCATTAACTCAAAATGGAAACACTGTTTCAGAATATTATCATAAACTTAACACAATGTGGAAGCAGTTGGATGCCATTGTTCAACTGCCTTCATGTTCTTGTTCTGCTTCTGAAAAATTCAATGATTTCAACAATATAATAAAATTGATGCAATTTTTAATGGGACTTGATGATGTATATCAAAATGTGAGGTCTAATCTTTTGATGCAAAATCCTTTGCCTTCTGTTAAAATAGCTTTCTCTATTATCTCTATAGAGGAATCTCATAGAGGTTCTAGTGGAAGCTCAAAGGGTCAAAATGTGGCTTTTGTGTCTAAGACTAGTCAATCCTTTGATAGTAGAAAAAGGGTAACTAATAGGGGACCTAATCCAAATTTAAAGTGTACTCACTGTAATATGTTGGGGCACACTGTGGATAGGTGTTATGAGCTTGTTGGTTATCCTCTAGGGTTTAAGAAAAAGGCACCTGGTCAGGTTACTAGGTCAAACATGTCTAGTAACACAGGAAACAGTTCTAAGTCTTCTAGGTCTACTGCTTCTGGTTTGCCTTTTTCACCTGAATAGATTTCCAAGTTGATGAATCTAATCAGTGAGAAAGGGGCAAGTGATCCACAGAGTTCTAATTCAAGAGGTAAAAGTGTTTTTATAAATGGTTTTTCTGCCTTGTCTAAGATTTCAAACTTAAAACAAATATTTTAGAACTTTTCAAATTGTTCTAGTTTTATAAAAAGGCTATTAGTTATGGGTGGATCACTGATTCAGGGGCAAATCAACACATGACCAAAGATGATAAGTTTATGGTCAATTGTGTTGATGTGTCTGGATACAATATTTAGGTTAAACATCCAAATGGCACTTGTGCCAAAGTTACCAAAATTGGTGACATTAAGTTGGCAGATGGTGTTATTTTGTATGATGTGTTCTTAGTACCTGAATATTGTGTCAATCTCATGTCTGTGCATAAATTGTCTAAGGATAGTAAGTTGAATTTCTTATTTGATGAAGATCATTGTTACATTCAGGATTCCAAATCAAGGAGAATCCTGGTAAATGGTGATCAAAGAGATGGTCTGTATTTTGTTGGTGAGAATGTGAGTTCTAATCTATGTTTTAGTACTATTGGTAGTTCCAACTTATGGCATAATAGGTTGGGACATCCCTCTGACCAAGTCTTAGCCATTCTTAGCAATGATTTGAAAGTAGGAAAACCTGACTCTCAGCCTTGTGATATATGTCACAAGGCTAAGCAGGTCAGATTACCATTCCCTATCAGTGATCATAAGACCAAATGTGTAGGTGATATTGTTCATCTAGATGTTTGGTGTCCTTATAAGGTCACTAGTTGGGAAGGGTATAGGTATTTTTTTACAGTTGTGGATGATTACACAAGGTCTGTTTGGTGTTATCTTCTAAAAAAAAGGACAGGTGTTTGAGAATCTTGTTATTTTTTATAAACTTCTTAAAACTCAGTTTAAAGCAAAGGTAAAAGTTTTTAGAAGTGATAATGGTGGTGAATTTGTTAATAAACAAATGGAAACATTTTGTAATAACCATGGTATAATACACCAAACTTCTTGTACCTATACACCACAACAAAATGGTGTTGGTGAAAGAAAACATAGGCATTTACTTAATATGGCTAGGGCATTACTGTTTCAGAGTGGAATACCTTTAAGGCTTTGGTCTGATTGTATATTAACTTCTACCTATCTGATTAACATGGTTCCTTCTTCGGTTCTGTTAGGTAAGAGTCCATGTGAGGTCTTGTTTGGGTTCCCCACCACTCTTAGTCATTTGAGAAACTTTGGTTGTCTTTGTTTCAATACTGTCTTGAATGAGTCTCATAAACTATCTTCAAAAGCTGAAAAATGTGTCTTAATAGGATATTTTGTGTTTAAAAAGGGATATAAATTGTGGTGTCTTGATTCAAAAAAGGTTGAATATTCTAGAAATGTTAGATTTTATGAAGAAATCTATCCTTTTAACAAGAGTTAGTTGAAAAAATGTTTTCACAAAATAATTATCCAAATATTACACGTTTAAACTTTTTGGATAGTATTGAGTCTAGTCAAACTGAAGAGTCAATAATGACTAAGGGAACTAACTTTCCCAATGATGAAGGGAACCAACTGTGTCTCATGATGACCCAGCTAGTTTCCAATTAGGATTTACTCCCAGGACTGTTGGGGGGTAGATCTTGATTTAGGTCCTGATCAGCAGCCTGACAGTCCAGGTTGCAGTTCTCTTGATAGGGTGAACAATGATGCAGGGTCATCAAATGTAGAGAACAACCCATCTGAGGGAAGTACTAGGAATTCTGGTAGAGTTTCTGTTTTTCCTAGGAAGTTTGATGAGTTTGTTGTTGATGGGAAAGTCAAATATAGTATTAACAAATTTGTCAATTATTCACATATGTCTTTTGATAACTTTTCTTTTGTGTCTATTTTAAACAAAAACATTGAACCAAGTACTTATAGTGAGGCTGCCAAGGATCCCAAGTGGGTTGAGGCAATGAATTCTGAAATGGAAGCCTTACATAGGAACAATACTTGGGTCTTGTCTGATCTACCAAAAGGTAGAAAACCAATAGGTTGTAAGTGGGTTTTTAAAGTTAAATATAAGGCTAATGGTGAAGTGGAAAGGTATAAGGCTAGACTTGTAGCCAAAGGCTACAATCAGAGAGAAGGTCTTGATTTTGGAGAGACTTTCTCTCCTGTTAAATGGTTACTGTAAGGTGCATTATAAGTCTAGCAGTCCAAAATAATTGGACTTTGTATCAATTAGATATAAACAATGCCTTTCTTTATGGATCCATTACTGAAGATGTGTATATGACTTTTCCAGAAGGTTATTATTCAAAACAAGAAGGCAAAGTTTGTAAACTGGTTAAGTCTCTATATGGCCTAAAACAGGCACCTAGGAAGTGGAATGAAAAATTAACCACAGTCTTGTTAAACATGGGGTTTGTTCAAAGTGTGTGTGATTACTCTATGTTTGTCTTGTCTAAACCAAATGTGTTTTTGGTTTTGTTAGTATATGTTGATGATATAGTGATCACTGGAAATGATCAATCTGAAATTGATAATGTTAAAAAGATGTTAAGTACAAATTTTCTTATGAAAGACTTATGGAAACTTAAGTATTTTCTAGGAATAGAAGTCTTGTATTCTGAAAATTGTATTTGTTTGTCACGGAGGAAGTATTATTTAGAACTTTTGGATGAATTTGGTTATTTGGGGTGTAAGCCTGTTAACAACCCAATAGAACAAAGTTATATTGTTAATAACAAAACTAGCAAAAGTGAAGTTTTGGTTAACAATATAACTGGATTCCAAAAGTTGATAGGCAAACTAATTTTACTTGTGTTTAACAAGACCATATATTAGTTATGTTGTTCAGTATTTAAGCCAGTTTATGTATAAGCCCAATAAGGGTCACCTTCAAACTGCTTTGAGGTTACTAAGGTACCTCAAGGAATCTCCAGGAAAAGGAATTAGTTTTGTTAAAGGTGATATTATGAAACTTATGGGATATGTAGATGCTGATTGGGTAAAGTGTCTATCACTAGAAAATCTGTAACCGGGTATTGTATTTTTTGGGAAATTGTCTTGTTTCCTAGAAAAGTAAGAAACAGAGTACTGTTTCTAGATCATCTGCTGAAGCTGAATACAAAGGTATGTGTTCAGCTGCTTGTGAACTCTTGTGGTTAAAAAATTTGCTAAGTGAACTAGGTATAGTTATAAACTTGCCTATGAAACTTTTGTGTGTGATAGCAAGGCTGCTATTCAATAGCAGCTAATCCTGTTTTTCATGAAGGAGTTAAGCATTTTGATCTTGACATACATTTTCTTAGAGAGAAAATCTCTAATGGGTTAATTGAGACTGAGAAGATTGATTCTCAGAATCAAGTTGCTGATGGGTTTACAAAAGGTTTGGGTGTTCAGCAACATAAAAAATTTTGCAATGATTTGAGATTGTTGGACATGTTTAAACATATGAATTAAGGGGGCGGTTAAAAATGCTTTTGTATACTAATTCATATGTTTAGATATTGTTTAACATATTTCATAATGGGTTATAATATGTTTGGGCTTATGAGGTTTTATCAGCCCAACTATTAGTTCCTCTATTGCTATTATTCTGTTGGCCTTTCGCCCATATATTTGGTTGTTGACCTGGTTCAATAAATGAACGGTATAGATTGTCTTGAGTTGTTACAGATCAACGGCTGAGGCTCTTTCGTGTGGTTACGAGCTGGAAGGTTCTGGATGCTAGTATAAAAGGTTGTTATCTCTCTCATTATTATTCATTCGTTCATATTGTTAGGGTTTCTCTGTATTTTCATTCTCTCTCGTGTATTGGCTTCTGATCGATAGTTTAGATCTGTAAGTCTGTCTTCTTGTATTGTAAGTTCTATATCTGATCAGTTGATTGTTTATATCAACTGATCTTGACTTTGTATGTTTAAGATCTTCTACGATTGTAGAAGATCAAGGGTTTGGTTGGGCACTTTTTGGTTTGGGTTAATAATATATTTTGTCACCGTTTTATCGCCTAATCTTCTGTGTATTGTAAGAGTTTGTGCAGTTTATTCTTGTTGATTGTGTGTTGAAACCCTAAAATTTAACATTAACACCCCGTGAATGTACGACTTGACTACATCTTGATGCAACTAGCATATATTTAGTCAAGAAATCGCATAAGAATTTGTATGCAATGCTTCCGTTGTGATTCTCTATTCAATTATTATCCTATATATTAAAATTCATTTTATTGAAATGACAATGCTTAAAGTACAAGTTTGTTTTTCTCAACTCTTTTCAATTCTCTCTCGTCAACCTTCTCATGAAATATTGTTTGTAGCATTTCCTAGTCAAAACCATTTTTTCTGACGAATTCTTAAGTTGTAAAATCTAACAAAAACACTTTAGCCACACATGCGTGAAATGTAAAGAATATACTTTTCATCATTTATCAACAATATGAACATGTCTACCTTTTTTATGTACATGTACGTAACCTATATATTTTTTTACAATAAATCCACACATTTTTTTTTTAGACTAAAGCAATGAATTTCATAATATTGGTGGGAAAACAAAATACGAAAGTTACATCACAATAGAAGGTAGACGGCAACAAGCTGCGCCGCCAACCCTTTCTGAATTGCGAACCCTAGTCTACCAAAGGCAAATCCTTGTCCCCTTGGAGATGAACTATTGTTGTGGACGACCCGTTGGACCCTGGTCAAGAAACGAATAGCTTCTGGCGCTAGGGAGCCAAAGGTATCAAAGGCCAAAGGGGTAAAGACATGTTGGTTCTCTGCACAAGCTTTAGCATGCTTATCTAGTTTCTTCGATTCCGCCTTTCTAGATGCTTGCCCAGCTACAAACCATGTTTCCCTTAACCCAACCAAAGGAGATACCCCCGTGAGGTCCACGCAAGCATGTTTCCCCCTCTCTCAACCAAAGACAAGCAGTCTGCTGGTCGAAGGGTGGATCTCCCTTCCGCAGGGTCTGTGAGAAAATTTACAGGGGCCTCCTTTTTGGCAGAAATCCCGGCTCTTCTCAGGATGTCCCACAAAACGTCCTCACCCAGTCGTGCCGGTATTTGAACCCGGGGAGCTCTTTGCAATGAATTGCATGCTCCCCATGTTTATCCATGCAAGCTTTACGGCAGATGGGCATGTTTCATCTTCCGGAAACATAGGGATCATCAATCGGTACTTGAGTATAGCCCTGTACTCCACTGCAGCATGCATTGACCCAAACCCTCAATCGGGATAACGGTAAAAAAATCCTGAGCATGAGGACCCTTTAAGCATTCAATCACCGCCTTCTGGCGAGAGGACAACTCAAAAACTTCTCCCAGACTCTGAGCAGTTTTGCTAAACAGAGCATTCGCCAAAGTTTTTTGTGGCTTTGAGGGGGCGGTGTCCTTATTAGAAAAACCGCCAATATCAAAGTCCGGGAGATAGACATTTAAGCGTTCGAGCGCCTGTTGATAGTCTGGGTCTAGCCCGATAACCCCGCTGTTTCGAAGGATATGATCCTGAAGTTTCCAAGACTGAGCTCTAGACGCCACAAAGGCATAAACCCCAACATCTCAAGCTGAAAGGAGGCCCAAACCCCCTAGACGCATCGGCAAGGATGCCAAGCGCCACTGGAGGTCCCCGAAGAAGGGGCCACCACACACAACTATATCTTCAATAGCCTCCCGGAGGCCCTCATCGAAAAGCGTTACCGCATCCACCATCAAGTGGGGTTGACAAGTTCGCAACCCAAAACGTAACTTAGTAACCCCCATGCATGACCTGAGCAGCAGGAGTTCACTTTTGGGATCCCTAAGGCAGGGCAGGAGTTTCATAAGGTCAACCGCAACTGTAGCCCGTCGCCCTGCCAACTCCCCAATAAAGACAGGATCTCGGCTAACAGCCCCACCAAGGAGCTTAACCCCCCTCTCTGGTCTACCAATCCCTCTCGGGAAAAGCCCGTCCTGAACTTTCAGCCCGTCACACTCGGCCAAAAGACCTCTATTTTCTTAACATTGAGATGAAGCCCCAGAGATGGCCCATACACGTTGATAATGTCTAAAGCCTTAGCAACCTCAGCTGCGTTGCCTATAATCATCCCATCATCCAAATACCAAGCATGAAACGGGAGGTTACAGTGTTCCTGAACCCGCATGATAAGGGGGTGTAAGGCAAGAGCGAAGAGAAGGGGCCCCAAAGGATCTCCTTGCTGCACCCCGGTGGTAGCCCCAATACAATCATTTCCCACATACAGCCTAGCAGGGCTGGGCGTAAAGGAAATGGACCCACGGATAGATAGATGGACACCGTTGGTGGACCTCTTGGAGAAAGGTTGTGCGGTTGACCAGTTGAAGGCATTGGAGAAGTCTACTGTAAGCAGAGCCAAGGACCCATCCGCATGAAAGGAGTTGAGGAACCTGTTGGCACTGTGAAACACCGCCTCTGCCCCATTTGGTACCCCTACTCCAAATTGAAAGTCCCCCAGGTACTGGGCAATGTCTTTCCCAACCTTCTTCATTGCCACCTTAGAAATCAACCTTCGCCAAATGCCCCCCACAGCAATAGGCCGAATTCCATTATCGGGCTTCAGTAAGGGGGGTGAGGGGGGCCGAGGCAACAAACTCGGCAAGCGTCTTAGGGCAGGCCCCCCCAAGCCATAAGTTGAGAACTTCAGTAATGGCCGCGAGCAAACCCGAGGAAGTCACCGAGCCTTCGCCACCAATAGCATCCAACAGGTGTTGGGCCCGTATCCCGTCCCTTCCGCAAAGACGTCCCTTTAGGGAAAGATCGATACATCTGAGCACACAATCCTAATCTACTGATAAAGCGGGTTGGGCGATAGGGTTAGAAGGAAAGGATAGGGGCGGCACCACTGGGTGTTTATCAATGAGGGCTTTCATGGTCGATTCAACTAGAGGCGCAACCCCACTAGAGCACAAAACCTTAACCGCCGCCGTGAAATGCCCATCCCTGACTTTTCGAAGACATTGCTTTATATTAGGTTCCCTTTCATTGTCATCTTCCCTTCTAACTTCTCCCCTATACCCACAACCTCCCCCACGCTATCCAAGAGGGAAGAGACCAAGATTGCAAGCCCAACCCCATCTTTCCATACTGCATGCGCTTGCATGATGCTACTACACTGCAGAGATTTCTTGTTCCCTGATCTTCGCTCTTGCCTGGAGGACGGTCTAACCACCCTCAGGTTAACCGCGGAAGCAATAGCAATTGGACCCAATTGTCAACCGAGCCTGGCGACGCCACCACTTTGCGTAAGGCACCTGTTAACACTTGAGCAAACATCAGACGACAACTGGGGGGAATGCTTTTAACAGTTTGAATAGGGAGGGAAAAAACACGCTCGAGGAGGGAACATCCCCAACCATCCCGGTTGGGTGACATGGGTTTGCGTCGTCTACCGCTTGACGTGGTTTCCGTATCCCAACAATGAAATCTTCGACATCTCCCGAGACCATGGCGAACGATAAAACCTCATCGTCATGCTTGCATCCCCCTACTGAGGGCATGCATCACCATGCACCTCCCACATAACCATTTATCTCCTGCCCTAAGAACTTCTCCAACATCCAAAAAAAGATCCAGATCCTTCGAGATAGCCTCCTTCATAGATAGCCTTCGTTTTCTGTCTAAGGTGAGTGCTTTGCATGTGTTCAAGAAGGTGGAAAAATCCGCCAAACCCCGGTTTACCATCTTTACGATCGTGAAAATGTTAAAAGGGCATGCCCTTAAACCACTAACAAGCCCCGCGCAGAACCTCCTAACTTGACATTCCGGCCTTCCTGTCATGAGCCATGTGCGAATGCTAACCGCTGATCTCGAGATGAGTTGAGGGCAAAGAAACCAGCGAGTAAAAACCCTTTACTAGACGATGAGGCTAGCAACCACAGTGCCTACCCTCTAAGCGAACCCCCCAAAACCTCCTTACTCATTATTATTATTATTATTATTATTATTATTATTATTATTATTATTATTATATTATTATTATTATTATTAAAACAAAGAACACAATTAAAACTTGGAATCCATAATTTTAAATATATGCCACGATACTCTCAG
>JAUTDX010005701.1:0-31073 GCA_030844895.1 Ambrosia x helenae
AAAAGTTAATGGCTAAAGTTTTAAATCCTAAAAGGTAAAAGTTTGGTGGTCAAATTTAAAAAAAAAAATAGTTAACCTAAAAGTTAAGTGACAGAAAATTAAAGTTAACTTAAAAGTTAAGGTAAGTGGCCAATATATGTATTAAAAGTTAGGTGATCAAATTGAAAAAAATTAAAAGAAAATAAAGTTAACCAAAAGTTAGTGATAGAAAATAAAGTTAACCCTAAAAATTAGTGACCAATATATATATATATATATATATATATATATATAGTGGTAGGGTTCCTGTTAGGAAAATTGGTTTTGTTGAGAAGTGTAGGAAGGATTAAAAATTGATATGTATGCATCATTTTTTTTGGACAATTCATTAGTGTTTTGAATTGTTTTGCTTAGAAAAACAACAAACATAAAAAACAATTAATAACCGAAAACAATGTATTTTAGGCTTAAAACTTAAAACAATATGTCAATAACACTTTTAAACCGAGTGTTTAAGTAATTACTAGGGTGTTTATATCTGTAATTTAAAAATAATTACTATAATACATTGGATTGTGTTTTAAATTTTTGTATCTTGTGTGTTAAGTGTTTTTTCAAGCAAACCAACCCAAAACATCATTCCAAAATTCAAAACATGATGGCTACATGTCAATTCTTAATCCTTCCTACACTTCTCACGCAAACCAATTTCCTACATGATCCTCTACTATATATATATATATATATATATATATATATATATATATATGGAAATGGTTCTAGAGAAAACCCTCCTTATTGGTAAACTCTGGAAAACTTGACTTCCCAATAATTTTTTTTTAAAAAAATAGGGCAAGTAATATAACATGATTTTAAGCATTTTGGGGCAAAAAAATAAAAATTTTTTTGACTAACACATGTTAAGCGCTAATAACAGGTGTTAACCATGTGTTAACTATATGTAAAACAGTAGACGTTTTTTATTTTTTTAGAAAAACCGTTCGGCGCTTTTTTCGATTTTTTTGGCTGGAATCAAATGCTTAAAAAAAATGTATATTACATACCTATTTTTTTCAAAAAAAAAAAAAATGTTGGGAAAGTCAGAGTTTCCAGAGTTTACCAAAATAAGGAGGGTTTCCTCCATATACTTTACCTATATATATATATATATATATATATAATATTAAAAGAAGGACACTATTAAAGTGTCCATCAATATTTTTTTTTGATCGGCAAATAACTGTGTGGGCAACCACCCTTGCGGTGCGTCGTGCCCAAGAATCGACTACTCGACCTCCAGCAGTCCCCGCCTTCTCGCGATGCGCGGAAACCCAAGCCTCACCCACCCGAAGGCATGACACAGTGTTATAGAACTCGGTCCTTCAATTAATAATAGAGAATGAGAAGTAAAAATATCATAAATTATTTTAAAAAATGTTGACTTTTAAGTGCAAATGAAGTAGCCACCTTCTGTTGAAGAAAATGGGAATAAAAAACAACAAAACATGAAAACAAGCCTACCAACGATGGAAAGTTATGTCGGTCGATAATTACGATTCATGATCTTTATTAGAAAAAATTAACGCCGTTAGTCCCTGTGGTTTCCTTCTAGTTTCAATGTAAGGTATTAAGGTTTTATTGTTTCACTTTAAGGTATTAACCTTTTAATTTGTTTCAATGTCAGGTATTAGGGACTAACCTAGTTAAAACTTAACTAGGTTTGAGGGGTATTATTGTCCATTCACCTATATATTCAGTTTTTAATGTAAAAAAATTACAAAACTGTGGGTTCATGGACTCGAAACCCAGGTTCATTTGCAAATAACAGACAATTACAACCACTAGACCAAGACAATTGTTTGATGAATGTTTAGAAACAACAATATTTTTACATAATAACTCAATGTTCATCTTCTTCCCCAATTCACTTTCCCCAATTCACTTTCTTCCCTAATTCACTTTCTAAACCCTAACTCACCCACGTTTTTCCAGCTCAATATCGCACTTAGAATTCAATTATTATGGTCAGTGCATTTCCAGATCGATTATCATTATTGGTTTATAAAATAAACGAACTGAGCTCGACAAAAACGAATCCCAAACATCAAATTGAAACCTGCTGCACCCTCACACATCCTAGTCGACCCATTCTGTACAAAAAACCCCATCAAAAATCTGTGAATCGAACTCCAATTGAACGATTTAAGGATCGAGTGACGCGAGCCTTTACCGAGCGATTTCACCATCGATTCGATCTTGTAAGTTTAATTATTTTATATGGTTTTGTTAGGAATTTGATGCTCTTTAAAAGCCTATAATTTAGCTTCATGCCGTAGCCTAGATTAGTTGATTGAATCAAAGGAAGGGTTAGGGTTCATGTTGATTAAATTGGGAACTTTCTGGTTTGTGCAGACTTTTATTTTTATATTAACTGATTGAGATTTAAACCATTAAAGAGTGTAGTGCAGCTGGTTAGACGTGGAGTGTTACAACTGCAGGTCCCTAGTTCGATTCCCACCTCAAAGGTTTTGTTTTATTTTGATATTATGTAATTAGTTTGAATATATAGGTGAATGGACAATAATACCCCTCAAACCTAGTTAAGTTTTAACTAGGTTAGTCCCTAATACCTGACATTGAAACAAATTTAAAAGGTTAATACCTTAAAGTGAAACAATAAAACCTTAATACCTTACATTTGAAACTGGAAGGAAACCACAGGTACTAACGGCGTAATTTTTTCTCTTTATTAACTGGAAGCAAGTCCTTGTTGAATTATTCTCACATTTGTCAAATAATAACCATAAAATTTGATGGTAGCATTGCTTCCGTAGCAATACTAATAGGATGGTCATTGGATATTTGACATTCCCTGTATCCACATTCATTCAATCCACCTTTTAGGCTATATGGTGTGCCCCCTTTTCCCCCAACTCCTCCAAGTGCCGCGTCAGCGCCACATCATTTCCCCTTCTCCTCCCCCAAAGTTTGGAAATGGTATTCCCCTTCTTCCCCCTTCTTTTTTATTATTAAAGTTTGATTTAAAAAAAAAATAAAAAAATTAGCCAATCATCTTATCCGGTGTCCTCGGTGGTTTTTCCACTTTCTCCTCGGAAAGTTTACGGGGGGGGGGGGGGGGGGTGTTCCCCGGTTCCCCGGACGCCACCTCAGCTCCCCGGATGAGGTCCCCGCATGCACACCGAAAGGTCTTAGGAATGTTTTAACAGATTTCGACCAGAAAATCCGAATCCCAAAATACTTGAATTGGGTAGTCAGATGGATATTCGGTTTTGACACTGACCATGAGTACGTGTATAAGCTTAGTTAAATACTTAAAAAAAATATACAACGGGTGTGGGACGAGAATGATATTAAGTGATACTGTTAAATAATCGGAAACCACTTACCTCATAAAAGGGTTCAAGTCCCACAAGGAGTAAAAATTTGCCGTTCAAAAAAAAAACTTACCGCATAAAAATCTAATATATTTATACCCAATATAACTTTACAATATATAATACTTTTTGACTGGCACACTATCTAATCATACGCCTAAATTGACACCTTTCACCGAGATGGAACATGTTCCCTTCACATTTTTATACTGCTAGTAGGGGTGCAAACGAGCCGAGCCGAGCCGAGCTCGACCAGGCTCGAGCTCGATTAACTTATAAGAGCTCGAGCTCGAGCTCGGTTCGAGCTTTGTTTTTAAAGCTCGAGCTCGGCTCGTTAGTAGTTTCTCAAGCTCGAGCTCGGCTCGGGCTCGGCTTGTTTAGTGTTTATTAGTTAATATATTAAATTAAATAATATATATAATAGGCTCGTTTAGGCTCGATAAGTCAAAAGCTCGGCTCGGCTCGTTTATTAAACTACTTAAAATGTGGGTAAATAATATAAAATATTAATAAACCTAATATTATATTAGGCTCGATAAGGCTCGACGAGCCTGGCGAGCTTCATATGCCAGGCTCGAGCTCGATAAGTAAACGAGCTTCATTTTATGCTCAAGCTTGGCTCGAGCTCGATAAAGCTCGGCTCGTTTCGAGCTTTTTAACCGAGCCGATCTCGAGTAGCTCGCGAGCTGCTCGGCTCATTTGCACCCCTAACTGCTAGGCTACAAAGCTTAAATTATCGAAGTTATGGAGTTGTTATACATGTAGTTGAATATTTCATATTTCAGTTTTGGTTTTAAGGTTAGTTGAAGATTGGATTTGGATAATACTCATCGTAACATATATATTTAACCATGTAACACCATGAAGTGGCATGAACAACACACTTGATTTTTGCGAAGTCAATGTTTATTTAAGTAACAGTATGAGACTGAGTATGATAAACAATTTTACAATAAGATATTCATATGAGAGCGACTATGAAAAACAACTTTGTGATTATGTTACCGATGCTGATAATTTTAAAACCGGGCACGTGACAAGAATTAACTCGTTTCGTACATGGCATGTTATCATCCCTACCAATTTTGTATAGATTTGTTAAATTGTTACATTACATCTTTGATTAAAAGTTATTTTTTTCAACCAACACATCGATTTGTTGTTATTTCAATGTAATATTGATTCTTCGTAGTATTTCTATATCAAATTTTGTATGATCCTAAATCGAGATTGAATATGTTACTGATGCTAAATTGTTTTTTTTTCATCTATATACATCACTAGTTCTACTCTTAAATCTACACTTTCTATGCACTATAGGATTAAAACCATCCACCGCAAGAGGAGGATCAACTTTCATCATACCTTGGTACTCTTGAAGCATAAATCGCCTCGTAACCATAAACCAGTTTAGCTTGCTCAACTAAAAGTCAAAACCTGTTTGGGTTCGGCCGGTTCGTTGACCAGTTTTCTTACCAATTTGATTATGAACAAAAGTAAAACAACCCCGCTTGCGGTGTGCATATATAGTGTATATATGTGTGCCCATACTAGGGCAAAAGTAAAATTGCACTAATTTTTAGGTTATTTTACTAATTTCGTGAAAATAACGTTAAAAACGACGGACAGTTAAACATGTATCATGTGGTGGCGTTGATAGCCAAAAGACAAGGGGATACATGTATCAAACGGGCTTGTTCAGATTGCTAGTGTTATGTGTCTTATATCCAAGGCTTTATGCAAAACCACTATCCACCAGCTGTATCAGTGAAAGCAACCTCTCTATTCCCACGATGGTAGAGGTAAAGTTGTTTACATCTTATCATCCTCATGCCCTATCTTAGCTTTGCTATTGGTGGGATTATCTGAGTATAATGATGATGATTCTAAATAATTTTTACTGTTTTTTTTTATTACCAGCTCAGTTCAATTTTAAGGAGATGAACCCGAACCGGTCCTAAACCTACGAAAACCAATTTATCTTTCCACCGGTTCCATTTGTACCAACAACTACAAGCCCTTTGCTTTCCTACATCTTTTTAACGTGAATTGGGTTTTATTTCACCAAGTTTTTTTCTTTTACCTCTAGCGTAGGCCCAATATTTCGGCCACCTAAACGGGCCACAGCCTTGGAGTAACAACTAACAACAACAACAATAATAATAAAATCAATCACAAACAAATGCCAACGAAGAATATTCTCCTTATCAAAATAGTTTAATCCATTAAAAAACCCTTACATATATCCATACTTCCCATCTTTTTTATTTGTATTTGTGTATTCAACAAGACAACAACTCATCAATCAAAACCTAGCCTTCCAAATCTCACCACCCTCCATGGCACCATCAGATCTCCGTCTTAACAAACGCTTCCGTCACTCATCCGTCACCCAAAACGACGTCGTCAACCACCAATCCATCATCAACAACAACCTACGTAAAATCCGCGTCATCTGCTCCGACCCTGAAGCCACCGACGACTCCTCCGACGAAGACGAACATCATTCCCGTTTCGATAGGTCGTCAAATCGACGAATTGTATGTGAAATTGTTATTAATTCCAATAATAATAATAATAATAGTAATAATAATAATAATATTAATAGTAGCGGTGAGTCTGTGGGACATAAGGAAAAGAAGAAATTGACAGGGGTTAGGTTAAGGAAGTGGGGGAAATGGGCGTCAGAGATTAGGGATCCGTTTACGCGTAAACGGATATGGTTAGGGACGTTTAATACGGCCGAGGAGGCGTCCGATGCGTATACGGCGAAGAAGAAGGAGTTTCAAGCTAGGAGGATGGGTTTAGGGGCGGAAAGTGGACCGAAAGGGAGTGAGGTTGGGCCGGTGCATTGGAAAAGAGGTGGAGAGGATCGGTTTATGATCCGGATAGGAAAGTGGATGTGGATAGTGATTTGGAGGAGGAGGCGTTGAAGGCGCTTGAGTCGATGAAACAGGGACGGGTTAAAATGGAGCAATTGAGTGGGGGTGAAACGAATAGTACGACTACTTCGGTTGAGGATTTGAGAGAGGAGGAGAATAATAAGCCGCCGTGGATGGGGTTAGGGATTGATATGCTTGTGATTGATAACCATGGGAAGTTGTTGGGGCAGTTTAGTAGGTTGGATGATGAGCTTAAGATCTGTTGATGAGTTTATTATGATGATGTTACCGTTTGCTGACTGAGCGATTGTACATTGTGTTGATTCGGCTACAGTCGATGGTAATTGGGGAATTGGGAAGTGGGATTGTTTCTTGGTTTCTCAATGACTTTGTTGATTTTATTTTTCGCTTTGATTTGGTGTTTTCGTTGTAGTGAAAGTAGTGATGACAATTGCATTATTTGATTCTGCATTGCATGTATTCTTTTAACTTTACAAATGGGGAATTATATCTGACTTGACCTGTTGTATTTAGTTTTTTCGAATTTGGTTTTTTATACATTGAAAGTTGATAGATGTTTCTGTTTATTGCTAAACGTTTTATGCCATATCTAATGATGTCATTGGGTTGTTGATTATGAAGTTTGTTTTGTATTGCACACCAGATCTCTACTTCGCGGATCCAACACCATTGTAGGTTGTTAGAAATCTTTAAATCGTGGTTGTGAAGTATGATCCCGTAGGAAATTGCTACTTTGTGTAATGAATTGGATAAGATTTGTTCGCATATGCCAAAAACAATATGATCCCATAGGAAATTGTTACTTTTCTTAGTTACGTTGACTTTTATATGAATTTCTTCGCTTGAAAACTGTTGACGCGGGCATTAAATATTTGCTTGAGCGTTTTTAGTGGATGTAGTCCCTGTTGTAATATGGTACTACTATCCATGTTATGTGAGCTATCATTGCCTTTCCGCTGCTGCACATGAATTTCGCACATATTTGGTAAGTTATTTTCAACATCTAAAGTTTGATTTCTTAAAGGAATTAGGAGATATATCTCTGTTTGCTTGTCTACAAAAGGATAAGATGGGTGTTTTGATCTGACCATATGAAGGACCTCAGACCGTTGAGCAAGTGTTCTTGAGGATACTGGTATGACTGCAGCCTCTTATTCCTCCATTGCTATAATCAGAGCTGCCACCCACGCCGTCTATGTGCTCAAATTCTACTATTGTGTTTGGTATTCTTCTGTTGCTCTAGATATGGAAACAATCTTCTAGGTTCAATATTTGGATTATTAAAACATGGTTTTTTTGTTACCTTTTACTTGGTTTTTCAATGCAAGTAGACAATTATTATTGTAAAATTGCCTATGGAACATCACAGGTTGCATTGTATTTGAGTTATTTGCCTATTGCCTTTTTGAACTAACAAACTTGTTGCAATAAGGAATGAATTAGGGTAGACTGTGAAAATATAAATAGTTTCTTTTTCCATGATTTTGCCACTCATTTAGGTTTACAACTTTCCATATATGTTCCCAAACTTGGTCGCTATTACAAACTCAGCATCAGATCATCAATCATTCTATTAAAATGTATTAATTAATCCAAGTTTATTTTTTTTGTACGTTTAACATAACTTACATAAGCATTAAGCAAGTATCATTTGAAGCGTACTTGCTGGTTGCGGTGCAAGTGATAGGTTACGAAGGGTTCGCAACGACAAGATTTATCCCACTTTTCTTTCCTGCACTTCCATGTATCTTTCTCTGCTACTGTCTTTACATTACAATTGAGTACCAAAGCTGGATGTAATCAACAACTTAAATTAGTTTAAATGATGACCGTGAAGACCAATTTTAGGTTAATTATTTATTTTTGTAGTGAATTCCGTTACATTGTATTGTATTGTATTGTTTAGGTTAATTTGTTCGACATCATAACAGTACCTAATTGAAGAGCAGCATGAGGTAAGAACTACTCTTTTTACACTCTGCTTTCTTGCATGAACTCTGGCACTTTCATGTTACCATTTATGCATGAGTCAATTAGTCTTTCTTGTAAACAATAGTATTGTTATGCTTGTAATATCTTGTTATTAATACGTTTGAATTTCGGTAAGATGTTTGAAGCGGGCCTAAAGCCCTAAACATCTCAAGATGTTTAGATTAGAAAGTGGACTTTTAAAGTTAACAGGAGAATCTATATGAAGTTTGAACTGTTGACGTGTAGGTTAATAGTTGATGCTATTTTGAAGATATTAATGGCTGGATACTGTTGTCATATGGAAGCACCACAGGAGATGCAGTATGGAAAACATTATCAACACTATCTACAGCCTGGTCAAAACATCCTTCTACATGAGATTAGCCTTCATACGCTTTAGTCTATCATGGGCTCCTTTCAGCTCCAGCAGGTACCCTTTTTTTTGACATTTTCTAGCAAAAAGTGAGAATAAAGAGTAACACATAAATGTCGTCAATTTGTCACAATGTGTGTATTTGTTCACAAAACATCTTTGCCATCTTGCGAGAATATATAGAAATGTCGCTCCAATTTCACATTGTTTTCTCTTGCATATTTGAATGAAAGAAACTTCTCAGCTGCATTTTTGTACTCGTAACTACATATGATTGCATTCAATTTTGTCATGAAATAACGTAACATGTATCATCATCAATAGGCAGTTGGAGTGATTAATGTTCTCTCTACCAAATTGTTTGTTCTCTTGTCACAAATCAACCATTTATGTTATCTACTGAAAAGGGAGAACCTAATTTGATTGAGAAATGTTAATCATTGCCACTGTTAATCAATAGTTTATATATTAAATAATTTGATTCCAACAACTGGATTTAAATGATGTGTTTTGTAAATTTTGACCATCTGTAAATATGTGAAGATAAATCTTTTTGTTTAAACTTGTAACCGAAGAAGGCAAAAGACTAAATATAACAATGTTCACTTTTGTCTTTTTTGTTCATCTTGAATGATACACTAAAATATTTAATTTTTGGTAACCTGTTGATGTGAATTGCTAAACGTTTTAATCATTTAACATGTCAAGATTGTGTTAACAAAATATAAAGTAACAAAACGAAACACTGAACTTGTTTAAAGATATGATTCCTTTATGGCTTCAAATGTATGACGGAAACCATTGTAAACTGGATCCTAACAAGTAACAACGAATCCATCCTGAATGAACTCATCTGGTTTCAAGTCAAGTACTCTTGTTGAGGCTAAAGGATTTGAATCTGTTGCCTAAATGATATTGCCATGAATAGTTTTCAATCCTAAGAAATGAAAAGATAAAAGATTGTTATGTAGAACTTTTTAATATTTTAGCTCAAAATTATGGTTGGTACACCTACTTTATTGAAAGTTTTGGTTTTGCACCGAATCTAAAATCGTGTTATTTAGTTTGTCATCTAGAAAGAATGATACTGTAAAGGTGCTCAAAACAACATGATTTTACTCTTCTTAAGCTTTTGTTACATTGTAACCGGAAAATAAAGCAGCGCTTTGTGCTTTTGTTAGTGTTGAGCATGCCGATCTTTATAACTACCATTAAGAGAAACATGACTTAATGCCATTGAACTAGATGCGAGTTTGTGATAATTTGGTTATTGCAGTAAGTCAACTATGGATGACTCTTTTCTAATGTTGTTATTTTGCTGTATGCTTTTCTTACATCAATCCAGATTCCAGCCTTCATGTCATAATGCATCTACTGTTTGACCAAATATAATAAACTCCTAGCAGTACCTATAGATAATGGCAAATTGTTGATTTCTTTCTGTTTTCTACAGCTTATATTTTCTGTATGATTATTGATCCTAACACACAAGATTCCTATGTTTGACAATAAGCAATTTGCCTAGGCATAATGACAAATCAGTGGATCATTTATTAGTAACTACACATAAATTGTTAAGAAGCGAGTAAAACGACAAACACAATTTTGTGTCCAGCAATTTTCATTTATCAATGAGTGTTTGTGTGTTGCTTGAAGTTTTATTACGTTTCATGAAATCTGTAGCACCGTCAGTTATTTAATAAAAATATTTTGTTTCCCACATATAGTTTAATGGAATCAAGCCATGTGATTAGAGGGCAAGTCATGAAGGTTGGTGTGATGACAAGTACAATGTGATTCTTAGGTCTAAATGAAACATAAACTTGAAAGAGAAAGTAGGTTTGTATTATTTTTTTCTGATTGCAACATCTATCCTATCATTCTTGTAGAAAATAGTTTGCTTTTTAATCTTGTGAGAAAGTCGTAATGATTATATAAGTTTGAGGCAACTATCATCCAAACCGGCTTACTTTTGATAGGTAAGCCGATGATGCTTAATGATAATGAGTAACAGACTTATTAAGCCTTGATTAACTGTGACAACTTTTATGTCTAATTTTAAATTTGAGATCATTAACACAAATTGCACAAGTACACTGATTTGGAATACTATTAACTGATTAATATTTTCTTCTTTTGGAGAAAACCGGTGTTCTTGATAATATGACCGGTGTACCCAGATATCTGATGGTGGTTTGAACGTTTTTTTTAATCCTTTTCAAGCAACGGTTTGATGATGTAAGATGCTATGAATCCAGCATTTTGCTCACTTCTTTTTGCTGGTACTTGCAGGCTGCACCTATGTAATGTCATGTGATTGATAGAGTTGCTCTTCATGCTGCGGAATGCGGTCATGGTCGTACACCGGAATTCTTTGTCTTGTGCACTGAAGGGCTAACTACTATTGGTGTTTGGTTGGGGGCAAGTGAGTATTTGGTTTGTAGCAAGTAAAGAAAATGCAGTAGGAGCGGCTGCACCTGAGTTTCGTTTTGTGTTTATTTGCTGAGCCAAGATGCTTGATGTGCCGGTAGACTTTGGTGGCTTCTACTACGCTGCTCTGGCTCACCTTGTTCATAGAAGCTGTTGGTAATTTAAATGTCTATCAGTTCATGTTAGGTAGTTGGGATTTAACTTAAGACCAATAAGAAATCCAAATAAGTTTTGTTAGTGATTAGGTGACATACGCTCGGTCTACATAATCTGATTTTTGCTTTGATGGATCATGACCATTTGTCAACAGTTATTTACAAAACAATGCACTGTTGCTGGTTGAAGTAGGCACTGGGAAATCCTTATAAGTTCAATTACAGGTTAGGAGGCGTACACTCGTCTGACACTAATCTAGTTTCTGGCTTTGACGGAAAATGGCCAACTTGGTCAACGGTTGTTTGAAAACTAGGCATTGTCAAAGTAGGCGTCTTAGATGTATAATGTTGATTAGGTTATTGTTCTTGTGTATCTATGTAGTACACGTAAGTGTGCAAATAGTGGTATCCCTTACTAGGTTATAGTGTTCGGGTCTTATGGTGGACGATGGTGTAGATTTACGAGTATGATTGGGGTGTAGGTTTGAGGTTGCAAAAAAAATCTAGAGTTAAATGCCATTTTCGTCCCTGAGGTTTGGCACTTTTTTGCTAGTTTCATCCAAAAGTTTATTTTTTCTCATCTGGATCCAAAGGTTTTCAAATTTTTGCCGGTTCCATCCAAGTGCCTAACTCCGTTAGTCAATCTCAGTTAACTGAGGGGCAAAGTTGTCAATTCATTAACACAGCTTGTTAAAGTCAGTTAAAGGGTATGTGGAGGAGACCCTCTGACCCCTGGTATCCATATTGGATACCGATCATCCCACCCCACAAGGGTTATGATCCCGGCAAAATACCTCAAAGTGCTGCCCACAAGATTCGAACTTGTCTCCTCTCATGCCCAACACTTATCATTGGTAGTGGGTACCACTAGGCTATAAGCCCATTGGTGTTAAAGTCAGGTAAGTGAAGGGCATTTTTATCAATTCATCTCTTTTTAATCCTAACCCTATTTATTTATTATTTAACTCACATACAATCCCTCCTACTTCACCCCCAATTCATCTTCTTCCCTAATGTCAAGAAACCCTAATCAAACAAACTCTAAATTCAACAATGGTGCTGTATCTAGTATCTACTATCTCTCCCCTTCATCTTTTCATTTGTATTTTGGTGAGGAGCTCGAGGTTGAAGAGGGGTAGGAGGTGGATGTAGATAAGTTCACAATCACTTACCTCGAAGAATCGGCATTCGAATTGGTGAAAAAGGAGTTTGTGTCTCAAATGAAACTGAATGTGGAGAAATCCGACTCTACGGGTTTGGATTTGTGTTTCTAGTTGCCCGAAGACGACGGTTCGGGTGAGACGACGATCGAGATACCGAAGCTGGTGTTTCATTTCGATGGGACGAGTTTGGATTTGCCAGGAGAGAATTATATGATCGGAGATGTGAAGAGTGGGTTGGCGTGTTTGGCTATGGGAGGGTCGAGTGGGATATCGATATTTGGTAATATTCAGCAGCAGAATATGATGGTGGTTCATGATCTTGAGAAGGAGACATTGTCATTTGTTCCAACCAAATGTGATCAGTTGTAATCATAAACATTGATACGTATATTTTATTGTTTGTTTGAATTGGATTGGGCATGTTGTTTGGGTTATAATTGTTGTTGTTGTTGGGTGGTGAGGTTTAGGGTTAGGAGGAGGAGGATGGTGGTGGTGGTGTTGTTGTGTGGTGGACTGGTGATGATGATGATGGATCCAGAGATTAGCAAGCCACTTGTTATTTGGGGGACAAATGATTAGAATTATTAATTATTAATTATTATTATAATAGACGAAATTTGAATTGACAACTTTGCCCCTCAGTTAACTGAGATTGACTAACGGAGTTAGGCACTTGGATGGAACCAGCAAAAATTTGAAAACCTTTGGATGCAGATGAGAAAAAATAAACTTTTGAATAAAACTAGCAAAAAGTGCCAAACCTCAGGGACGAAAATGGCATTTAACTCAAAAATCTATTTAGTATAGGGCATCAAAGTGAAACATTGTATCTTGCAACATTATCTCTCTCTCTCTTTCTATATATATATATATATATATATGTGTGTGTATGTGTGTGTGTGTGTGTTTGTGTAGTGGTAAGTATGATTTACATTTACTGCATGGTTATTGCAACTCAAGTCGTGGATCTATTATATAATGGGAATTCATAGCTACCTCTATGCTTTTACCCAATCACCATGAATGTCCCTTGCGTATTTATTGAACATTATGTTAAACATGTTGATGTTAAACGTTTTGGCTGTTTGATAAATTGAACATGTATAGAAGTTATTATAAACATAATAATTTAGTAACTCTTTAAGACTGTATAGTGTGATAATATACCATTAGCTTTGTTAGTTATTGGCATTACAAGGTATGGTTGTACTTAAATAACATTAACCCACTAAACACAAGGGGCACCCATCACAGTTTTTTTTATCACACTAATCACCATGTGTCACCCAACTTTTTACATTTTTATCACACAAAACACAAGGGGCACCCATCACTAAACAATACCAAATCCTTTCCCACTAATCACAAAAAAACCAACAAATCACAATATTACACATTATTCACGGACAAACCACCCACTCCACACACATTCTTACACGGTCGCGATAGCCATCGCGATAGTGATGGTTTTCACCGTGAAAAAGGTGAGCGGGGTGGTGTTTCATACCATCACTGAACATCACAATGCTTTGTTATGGATCACTCCGTTCACCCTTATAGTATTAATTACAACATGTTTGTTCATATTAGTGTGGTATTTTATGCTTAGTAGATGTGTGCATGGGAGGTTGGACTCTTAGGTTTGGACGTTGTACTCACTTTTATCAATTTTTTCTTTGTTCTTTTTTAATTTTTAACTTAAATTTATTTATCTTTGACCTCAATACTTTTAGATCTTTAACAATTTGAACCACACATTTCATTTTCAGCTTTGGTCGCCTATACTTTTCATCTTTTACAATTTTTTTGCTTTATGTTTCAGTCTAAATTTTGCGAGTTAACACGCTGCAACGTGCGTGTGTGATTCATTGTTTTACGCCTATTTTTTCCCGTTTAAAGCCCCCGTGGTAATGTGCAAATTCTATATCGACTTAGTTATTGGTTTTAATGTTTTACGTTGTAGTTCAACATTTGTATGTCTACTTTTCGTTTAGTTTTATTTTTTTTCGTTTTTTATACTAGCTTTTAATATGTGGCATTGAAACTACTTGGCATGGTTTTACACCCACCGCTAAGCTTAATACTACTTTTACATAAACTACAAAGAATTGGCCTAAACTATACCAAGGAGTTCACAAAAATAATTGGCCCAACTTTATATCAAGGAATAATGGGCCGTATTTATCAGACCCGGGTTTGGTTATTTTCCAATTTCCATACGACTGTTCAGTTCCAAAAAGATTCTCCTCTACACTAGTTAGTTGCTTTGGATTTATTTTAACAGCCAATGACCCTGTGGTCTAGTGGTGGAAAGAGCTTGGTTTCTCCTTGGAGAGCCAGGTTCGATTCCCACAGGCCAGATTGCAGGTGAGGTGAGAGGTTTTCAGGCTTAGTCTGTTTCCTACCCTGGAGTGCCCGGTTCGAATCCCACGTCGGCCGGACTATGCTCATGTATAGCCCTGAGCGAGATGCCGTTCCAAAAAAAAAATTATTTTAACAGGTGAAAAAAACAACTTGAAATCTCAAGCTACACATCATAATTATGGCAAAGATGAGGAGAGAAGGTAATAACATGGGGATTTATTAATATAATAATATTATTTAATTGAACAGGGATATAAATGGTGGAATAAGATATAGGATATTAAAAAATAAAAAATAAACGAATCTATATCTTAAGAACATTCACAATAGGACCCTCATCTCCATCATTTATCTATGAAATTTGGTCATTTAAAAAAAAACATCCCACAATTCCCCATATATATTTATAATGAGTTAAAATCCATTTCTCACTCACAATCACATTAGAATACTAGATAGGAGATGATACCGAACCCCTAATATGTGGGTTTAGTTGAGTTTCCTGTATAAAATAGGGATGAGGTATGGGGATGCGGACTCAAAGATGGGATTGAAAATGAACAAAATATCAAAATTCTCTTAACATTTGGGTGTGGGAAGAGGATGGAGGCTCCATCATCAATGCTCTAATAGATAAGTAATCATTTGTGTCACATGTTATGATTCTGCGAGCCTAAAATTCTTTTCCTATTTCCCCCTTCTCCTTTGTTCACATCAGCGTCACGTTATTTCCCATTCACCTCTCCCTTTTAAAGAAAATGGTTTCCCCTTCCCCCTTCATTTTTTTATTATTTTTCATTTTTATTTATTTATAGATTTTACATTTCATTAATATTTTTTCATTAAATTAAAAAACAAAATACATAGAAAATAAAAAACCCCGAAAATACATAAAAAAAAACAAGGGAACGATCCTCCTAGCCATTTTCTTGCAATCTTGTCTTTCATCTTCTTCGCTACCTTACGTTCCGTCTCCGTAAGGTCCTCGAGACTTTGTTTCATAATGAGGAATTCTTCTGACTCCTATTTCGAAAGATCCAATTCGAGGCGTTTCCTTTCCAACTGTAGCCTCTCCATATCCCTCGTCGCGGCTTCTTCCTTCTCCTTCTTTCAATGTACCTCTCCGTTTGTTCGTGCTTAAAATCGTTAAAGTTTTTAAGCAACTCTTCTATTTTCTCCATCGCCTTTTCTTTCGAAGCGGTATCCTTTCCCTTTGAGCTCGAGGCCGCTTTCTTGACATGATCCCTTCCAATCGGCCTCTCAGATTTGGGTGTTAGCGCCTCGTCTTCAACTCTGGGTCGTCATTTATGTTGATAGTACAACGCGCATCCGACCCACCAGCACTGTAACTCCCTGATGCGCTTGTTTTTGTCCTTTTCGCTAGTTCCACCTCATTAGGCACCACTTTAAATTTTTCAAACTTACTAAAAACTTCATACGCTTTCATGTATCCCCACGACCCGTTGTTCTTGGTGTATCTTTCAAGAGCCACCTTCAACACGTTGTCATCACTTTGGCCCGAGGTACGATTGTTCCAAGCACTTTGATAGTAACCCGCAAAAAGTTGGCATTTTCCCATCATCTCCCGACACTTGGTACTAACGGAGTGAACCTTTCGATATGGCTCACGTTGTAATAATTTGAAGAAATCAACACAAACTTGGTTCCAAAAACCATCCCCTTTTCCGATTTGTAGCTACACAATTATTTAAAAAAAGTTAGTAATACTTTTTTACAACCCTAAATACGTAATAATTATTTAAAATTTTACGTAGTATTGGATCGGTAGAAGCGTTCACCCAAGCTTGTGCTAGAGCCTCCAACCCAATGGGCATCCACTGAATGTTATCCGCCTTCGTACTAGGGCCTTCCTCCTGCATCCGTTTTTTCCCTTTCTCGAAGTATGGAACGACATGGATTGGGAAATATCCCCCTTGGCACCGAAGCATCATCAGGGGGGGGGGGGGTGTTCCCCATTAGGGAAGTGCCACCTGGCACCCACCGACCCCCTCGTTGATTCCCACACCCAAAAGCCTTATTTTCATCTTCTTGTTTCTTTCACTTTCTGGTTATAATAACGAAAATCATCTACTTGGAATCATCCACTTCTTTGAGATCAAGTGAACAACGATAACGGTTGGACGCGATTGTTGCAACTGATACGCCGGTTGATTAGGTTCCTAGATGAGAGTCGCCTTCAAGAACTTGTTGTATGTAAAAGGTGACAAAAAGTAAGCAAACCATCAAAAAGGTAACCCACTACTAACTGTAAGTTGTCAAGCAAAAAGTCTGTTGTGAACATAGTTTCGAGGTGTTAGTTTGGATGTTATGTTCAGAATCTTTAGAATGTTCTTGATTGTATGACGTTTATGTCTTGGCCTGTATTTTTTAGGTGTGTAAAACGGCTGGAAGCAAATGCTTGTCGGGTGCTATTGTTTATTGGTACCATTGTTATTTTAGGGCTTGAAAGTATTTCATTACGTTTACTACTACCATTGTCATTTTAGGGCTTGGATTTTGTTAGGTGTGTTATATGAGCGTTATTCATGTTAATGTAATCTTTTTGGCACTCCGTTGTTGGGTGGTATTTTATTTATTTATTATTAGGGCTTTTATTGTCTTTGTACTTATGATTTTTTTACCAACCTGTGATTGTAGGCAATGATGAGCTAATCCACAGCGGCTTTTGTTGTCTTTGTATATAACTATTGTTTCATATGTAACGAATGTTTTAAAAGTTTCTTCTTTCCAATATTAATATGATGAAGGGAAAGATTCAGTCTGTTGGCATCAGGAAGTAGGTTTGAGGTTAGTTGTCTAAAACATTATGTTATATACTTTATGTTTGTTTCATATGTTATAGTTTATCACTATTCTATGTTTTATTTTACTAGTATTTGAAGTTCAGGGTGTCAGGCATGAGATGTTTTAAATGGACACTAGAATTGCCAAATATGTTAACAATGTTCTGTAACATATGTTAAAGACAATCCCAAAACACAGTAAACACCTTAGGGATGTTATGCCACATAGGAACTATGGAGTTGAACATGTGGTTTGTAGATTTTTAATATGATTTTTCTTTAAATTTTCCTTAGTGATCTTCCTACAATTGCGTGAGTCGTGGTTAGTGACATATTCATAGCGTGATTAGTTTTTTTACGCCCTCGGCGGGAGATTTTGATTGACAAATTGTGTTGTTGAACCACTAGTTATGTAGACTTTAATATTTTTTTTTTGTGTTGTCGATGATGGACAAGTAATTGTGAATGTACAACTCGTTTTGATGTATGCTCTTTTGGGTAGTGATCAAGTTAATTTATAAATTGTGTAACATGTGTTCTGGTTATCAAAAGCCACCATTTGTGTGATTGTGTTACATGTGTTACTCTAATTTTAGTGAGTCTATTTCCATGACGTTAAATGTCAATATATGCAACCATTCATTCACCATATTTTTTTTATTATTCAAAAGTTTAACATGTAGAGTTGAGTTGTCAAGGTTATCAAACTTACCCTGTCAGAAGGTCATAAAACTGTAGAGATGTGTAACATATGCAACTTAGTTCTGATGTAACACATGAAAAAGATGTAGCATGCATTATATCAATGGCAAAGTGACTTTTGTGTTGATTAACATATGTAACTGGTGGTGAAACAACAAAACCCTAGTTCGTATGTAACTTGCAGTCACATTCAATTGCAAGAAGCTTTCATAATTTTAATTAATACAAAGTATTAAATCTTGTCAAAGTTTAATACATTTTATTTGGGACACCCTCAAAATTCAAAATTCGCAAAGGATTGACCAACAACAAGCATAAATATCTGGCAAAACATTGGGAGTCCAATATTAGGTTCCATTAGGAGTTTTAACTACAAAGTAGATACTAACAACTACTAATAGATATTAACAACTACTAATATTAAAAACAACGTATTAATATAACCCAAATGTTTCTGTTGCATTAGAAAATGGTTCATATGGAATGATATAAAAACTGATAAACAAAGGTCATTACAATCAACAAATATATAAAAAAAAGGTAAAACAACGGTCATTAAAATCAACAAATGCTACAAAAAACTATCATTACAAAAAAAATATCTATGCTTCATTATTGATAACCATAATCATCTTTAACGCAAAAATCTGTAAACCTACAAAAGAAAACAAAATTAATTTACATGTAAAGGCCACCCTACACGTTAACATATGTTATCCATGTATTAACATATGTTATCTACCATTTGTTAACATATGTAGTTGAGTTGTTAAGACTATCAAACTTAACCTAAGGGGAAGGTCGCGGAACTACATAGATGTGTAGCATATGTAAATTAGTTCAGGTGTAACACATAAAACAGATGTAACATGCATTACATTCATGATAAAGTGAATTTTGTACTGAATAACATATGTAACCGTGTTGAAAGTAACAGGTGTAACTAATGTTAAAAGTGACTAAAGATTGAGAGTTTAATATGAAAGACAAAAATCCACCCTTGTAACATATGAAAAAAAAAGTTAATTGATATTTAATCCGGGGCTATAATAAAAACGACACTAGTATTACATATGAAACATTTTCTTATACAACAAAAGAATTTGTGTTAACATATGAAACCGATCATCTATTGTGAACAAATATTAAAAGGAAATTTTTAACAGGGTTGTAATTAGGCCTTCTATGTTATATAGAACATAGTGTTTGGCCATTAAGAAGACAGAAGCTCGTAAAATGGAGGTAGCAGAAATGAGTATGCTCAAGTGGATGTGTGGGCACACAAGGTTAGACTGGATAAAAAAAAATAGATTTTAGGGAAAGACTAGGAGTAGCTAGTATTCCAGATAAGATCAAAGAGGAGAAACTAAGATTGTTTGGGCATGTGAGAACGAGGCAAACGACAACGCCTGTTAGAGTAGTGGAAACCCTCACTATGGATGGTAGGAGGAGTAAAGGTAGACCCAAATTGAGATGGGATGAGTGGATTAGGTAGGATTTGCTAGAGCTGCACCTCTCTGAGAACATGGTTAAGGATATGTTGGTATGGAGGCGTAGGCTTAATGTTAATGACTTTTAGAGAAGGTCTCGATGTCCTTTAGTTGTCGATTAGGGGCTTAGATGTCCGTACACTTTTAGGGAATTTTTCATGTGATTGTAGTTATGCATGTATAATATATGTTGTGTATCATATCATACGTGAGCTTTGTTTTACTATGTTACCATTTCACCACCCTATTTTGTTATTGATAGCTTGTTATGTCTATTTAATTAGTTTTATTTGTTTTCCTATTGTTTGTTTAGAGCCGGAGGTCTCTTTGGAAGTATCATCTCTTTCTTTTAGGATTGAGGTAAAGTTTGCCTACATCTCACTCTTCTCAAACCCTACGGGATTTATTGTGTATGATTGTTGTTATTGTACCTCATGACTTCTATTCCAAAGAGCAATCACCATGAAGTATATGATTCATCCTACATATGAAACTTTAAGCCTAACACATTTGTCACGGGTTGAATTAAGAGTCATGATTAGTACACACAAACATGAAAGGTTTATACTTTGTACCCATATCAATACCCATGGTTGTATTCTGCATGAAGAGATGACAAACAAATTTGAATCCGACAAGAAAACCTAAAACCTGTTATACTCGAGATGGATATTCAGGTATGTAAGTCGTTTTAAAAAGTTTTACAACTTTTGGATAGATTGGTACTAGGTGGTCCCACCCGATTACCCGAGCTTGCTACCAGTGGCGGATCCAGACTTTTTTTTTTCACTGGGGACACAAATTTGTCGAGTAAAAGAAGACGGGTCAAAACATATCGGGTCGAACCAATTTATAATAGTCTAATTAGTGATATTGTGAAACTATTTATACTTATATACTTAGTAATACGGTAAATTTGAGAACATTTAGAAGTCAAAAGAACAAAAATAACATTAGTTATATGTATGCTTGTGTTTCAATCACTTGTATATTAGTATTCACAACTTGGTTTTAATGAAAGTTTATATCTATACGTAGAAAAAAATAAGCACGTCACAATGACTTACTTGAAAATTTATAATACATTGTATATTAAAGTTATAAGCCTAAAACAAAATAAGTTTAAAATGAATTATAACAATAAAATTTTATAATTAAAATTAATATTTAACATATATATAATAGATGAAAAATCATCGATTATTTCCACGCCTGTTCCTTCTCATTTTCCGTAAAAGGCAAACAAAAATTAATCTCTCTTATCATATTAAAAGTATCTAAAATTTTTTTGATTTGAGAAAATATGATTTGTGGCCGACGGTGGGCACGTGCCCACCATCCACAAGTAGTGAATCTGCCCTGCTTGCTATCCATAACGGATATATTTATTCACTATATAATCTTAGAATATAATGCATGTTAAAATTGTTGGAAACTTAAAATTACTAAATTAGTACACATAGTTGAATATTTTATATTCAAGTTGGGTTTTAAGATGAGCGTAAAATTGACTTTCAGTAATAGGTATCTTAAAGAGTAATTTAAACCACTCAAGATCATATGTGAATACTAGGTATTAAGTAAGGAATACCCGATGGATATAAGAATAATCATCAAACATAATTTTACCATTAAATATTAGATCGACTTATCTTAATAATACCGTCCTATTGATAATTGAACACTAACACTATGTTAAACTTTGTTGAGCTTGTTCAACCTATTGATTTCTTTTCTAAAAGTGATTATAGTTGTAATCATAGTTGTTAAAAGGCAAGGCGCACTCAAGGTGCAAAGGGTGAGTATTGGGCCTTAATGCAAGGCGCTTAAACAAGAACTTTTTGAAGCAATACACACAGTATAGATTACATTTTTAGGAGTTTTAAACATGTTTAAGGCTTCTCTAGGGTTGGTTTAGGTTGTTTTAACGTTGATTCTAGATTTGTTTAGGTCTGGTATAAATGTTTCAGACCTGTTCAGATGATTCTTGGCCGGAATCCAGTTAAAAGTTGGCCTGAAAAATGCGCTCGGGTTTGAATGTGGGGCTTTTGAAGAGAAGCGAGAAGAACGTTTTTAGCCTTAAAAGTGGGATAAGCATGCGCCTAGGGTACCTTGAAAATAGAGTTTGAAATTAGCATTAACATTAACATTATGAAGGTGGACGTGGCTTCCTAAAAACCATTCGCAATTGGAATGATGTTATGGTATAAAAACAAATAGTCGTTATACGAAAAAGACATTTTATAATTGTGTCATGACTTGGCAAACAATGGTGGACCAAGATAAAACCAAATTAGCTGGTTTCTTTTTCCCGCTGGCCCAATAACGACTCCAGTATACGCTTTTTATTCTTTCATTACATTTAACATTTTTGTATAATTAGTTTATATTTTTTTCTTGAATGGCATATATAAGAGTTTATATAACAAGACTCATTCATTGAGTTGATGTAGGCCTCAATAACAAGAAAAAAAAAGTCTCGTTATGTTGGCTTGATTTTTTCTTTAATCATGAGGTCTTCAAATTAGAAATAACTAGTTTTTTATAATGTGACGCGACATGAAGCATTGTATAAAATATTAAAAAAAATATTTATTTTACTTTTCAATTTATAAATAACTAGTTTCTTGTAGGGGTGAGCAAATATATGTGTGTGTATTTTTAAAATAGAAAACCAATTTAACACTCAAACGTTGGGCCCAACAATAATCAATTTAAAACTTAAATATTATTAACTCAAAACCCATAACATTTATAAGCCTAATATATATTTATCTACTAAATAAAAAAAAATAAAAAACAACGTTTTTTTCTGTTCAAAGTTGATCTTATTTGACACATCACAAAAAATTAGCGACCCTATGTATGTTTTGGAGCATATGAAAGAAGAATGTTATTTCCCAAATGCGTGCATTGCATATAGAATGTTATTGACCATTTCAGTCACAATGGCATCCGCAAAAGGAGCTTTTCAAAATTAAAGTTGTTGAAATCATACTTACGATTAACAATGTTGAAAGAAAGACTTAGCGTGTTAGCGATGATAGTTATCAAGAACGAAATCATCGATTATATAAATTGCGAAGAGTTGATCTCTCAATTGCTAGCAAAAATAGTAGGAGAGCTTAACGAATCGTCGATTAGATACTAGTCTATTACGTTATGTAATTTCACTCATTCTAATACTATCATTTCGCAATTGTTATGTTTATTGCTATACTATTGATCCATATAACATTTAGTTTAATTATTTAATTTATGAAAGATCAAGGGGCATATTTTTTAATGGGTTGGATAGGGCACGTAAATCTTCGGAGACGCCTCTGTATATATGTGTATATTACATTTTTCAGTTTTACATATGTGTACATTGTCAAACATATATGTATGATACTTATTTATAAACTTTAACACGTATGTACATTAAAATAACACAGTCTTACCCACAATCTTTTTTCCACATATGTATGTGATATCATTTCTACATATTTACACATGTATGCACATTACTAAACATGTGCGTACATATATGAACAACACTAGTTTTTTTAATTTTAGACACGTATATACATATAGGGTTATATAGGGTTAGGATCATGTGAGAACCTTAATGAGTTGTGAGAACTAGAGAACCATTGTAGACCTTAGATCTTCATGATCCAATGGTTGAGATCAAAAGTTGGGATTTTTGTCTTCATTTGAATATTAAGTATTTTTTTTATTATCTTAAAGTACAATTAAGGGCATTTAAGTAAAAAGCCATGGGAGAGAAGATATAATACAATATTATGTTATTTTTTAATTCAAGTTTGTTTTATTATTTTAATTAAAATAATATAATCTGATTTAATTTTTTAAACTTTATTTTATTTTTAATTAATTTAATTTTTTAAAACAAAAAATCAGATTGAACATTTTGTAGTATCACTCTCGTTTTTTACACTGGTTTTAATTTTTTACAGCATTGTAAATCTCTCATACACAAACTTCTACAAAAATACACTATTGTACAAAAACAAACTAGATGATGGGGTGCTTTACATTCATATTTACACTGGTGTAAATCTTCCAAAAAATACAAAATTTTACAACAATTAATGCTAGTGTAGAAAACAAACCAAATAAAACATAAAATGGTGTAAAATCTGCCATACACAACATTTACAAAAAAAAAAAAAATACACAAAGTGTAAAAAAACAAACTATACATTCATATTTACACTGGGGTAACTGATGTTTTACACGAGTGTTTTCTTACATCAAAACGACTATACATTCAACATGTTTAGCTAATAGAAGATATAGACAAAGTGGATCTGCCTTGATGTAATCATTCTCATCTATGCAACTTCTTCTTCAAGTGTGAAACAGGGCAAAGCGTGACACGGTGATCGGCCATTGGAACCTAGGAAGACCGGTTCACACAATCGGCTTTTGGATCCAGGAAAGGTTGCACCCATAGGTCGGAAATGATGTTATTGAAAGATAACTTCTCCCAAACTTAACTAAATCTGAGGACCCTCAAGATGATACTTTAGCATCTCTTTGTATATTTCTTGATCATCCACGTCTTCACGGCAGAATTTATAGGTATCTTCTTGCTAATTCTTCGAATAATCATTCCTATTTCTAATTTGAGGTATTTTGTTAGGTTTTTGTTGTTATTTGATACGGGTCACGGGTGAGCATCCATGTGTGGATGTTTCTGTTATGTATCCTATTTGTCGTCTCACTCATTAACAACAACACTAATTTGATTTACAGATGTAGTAATTTTGATTGATATTTACAAGTAAAACTAGAAGTCAAGTAAAATTGGAAGTGTGAAGGTTAGAAGTGTGTATGTAAGATGATATGCACTTGGTTTAAGCACAAGTCCTTGTAGCAGAGTCTAAATCTAGCTTCCATTTCTATTGCCTAGAACACACCTAAAGAACAGATGTGAGTATATTTTTTGGTTTTTCAATTTTGGAATCGTATAAATGTTCTTAAATTTGGTTTATGATTTGTGAAGTCAAGGTATGTTGTCGCCATGTTTTATAATGCAGCGGCTCACCAGCCTTCATGTAAACTATGATTTATTATATTGTTCTTAGTTTTAATGATGGGTTTGAGAATTGGATTGCTGGTCAAATTTTTTAAGTGCAAGGTTGATTTTGAATTTGGAATCTTTCAGTGATATGTACTGCTACGTATCTTGCAAAAACCAGATAAAGATTTCAACATTATTAAAAAAAGAGAAGCAAACGAAATAGTGTCTTATGGGAGTTTATTTCATTTTGTTAGTATTTAATAGGCAAAGATCAAATACTTAGCATTGTAGTGCATCTTATATCACTATCATATACAAACCTGATGTTGGGCAGATGTGGAGCTTTACGATGGTGATGGCTCTGGAGACGGTGGTACGGCAGCCGACTTTTATCTACGTTTCAACACATTTCTTCCCAGAGATCGTTTAGTTTGTTGTAATATACAAATAATCGAAACACAAATGTACACGTTATCAAACCGAGAACAGTTCGATTTACCGTGTCGCAACGCATGCGTATATAAAACACGATTAGCAGATTGCCCCGCCGCAACGCGCGGGGTCAACATCTAGTTATTATTTAAAGAGAGAGAGAGAGAGAGAGAGAGAGAGAGAGAGAGACTTGATGTGATGTGTATGGGTGGGGGTGGGGTGGGGGTGGGATGTTATTACTAAACAATCCCTAATTATTGTGGGCAAAAGACTTAATTGCCCTTAATTTAAAAAAATACAAAAAACCATAAAGCTGGTGAGGTGTCACTCTCTTAATGGTCCAATGGAGTTCTCTAGTTCTCACAACTGGGGGGAGTTCTCACATGATCCGGATCCCTATATATATATGTATAGATGCAAAAAAAAATTGTCTTAGAGAAATGTGTGATTCAGAATAATTTTCTTAGTTTTCAGTTTGACCAATGATTTTCAAATGAACCAAATCCTATATATGTTAAATATATATGTTAAAGCATTATTACAAAACTATCACTTTTATTTTGTTTATTAAAACGTTATAAAATGATTGAATGATTCAAATTGGCTATTACAATTATCGTATCAAGATTTCTCATTTGAACACACATTTTATAGTAACTCCCTCCAAATAAATTCTTAAATTATTCGGCAATACTTGCACAATTTTGGAGATGTCACTTGTCACATGTTAGATATTTTCAATTCTTCGAATTATGAAAAGTCACATATTTGAATAATATTGTACCGATATAGAAAGATACATGGGGCCAATGCCTAAATAGTTTCAAAAGGAGTTTCTAGAGTCATCCAATCAGAAGTTGACAAGCACCCAAAAAGGGTATTGGGGGGACCGATTATTAAAAGTGTCGTGGGTCGTGGGCCAACAAAAACAAAAGACTTGATAACTTTACACAGCTAGTACATTAAAGTTTTATGTGAAAGGTCATCCAACAAAAGTGTCAACTTCAACATCGTGTGAGATTTACATGACGACAAAGTGGAAAAGATATTAATCAACATCCACTTTAAATAATAATAATAATAATAATAATAATAATAATAACAACTAGAGCCTTACTTATCCGCGCATTGCCGCCGGACGCGGCTTACATCTATGCGCTGCTGCGAAACGTACTTAAAGTTCGTACATATCCAAACAAAAATGCTAACGTTACCGAATAAATGTTTTGCTGCTAATATAACTCCCTTTTCAATGGATTCTATACTATCACGTTGAGGAAACTATACAAACGAATACAATATCGTCGTAGTACACACGCTTCAATGCGGGAAGCGTTTGTTTTGTAAAAAAGTGTGCGATAGTACATGGGCGTAGCATTCAAGGGGCGGTGAGGGGCGACCGACCCCCTCGAATTTCCGCTCAGAAGTTTTGAGTATATAGTTTTCCATATGGATTTTATTGTATATACGGTTTCGACCCCCCGTTTAAAAAAATAATTATATAAACCAAAACATTAACCCAAAACAATGTAAATGTAAAACTCAAATCCTAAAATCCTAAGCCTAACAACTATATGAGTGGGATAGTAGATTCAATGAGCAAGTGGTGTAGTTGTTATCCCTTAGCTACTCAAGCTAGGTTTGGTAAAAAAGCTCGAAACGAGCCAAGCCAAATCTTATCGAGCCCGAGTTTGAGCTTAAAACAAAGCTCATTTACTAATTAAGCCCGAGCTCAGCCTAGCATGTGAAGGTGGTCAGGCTCGTCGAGCTTTAGCGTAGTATTTGGTTTATTAATATTTAATAATATTTACCCCATCATTTAAGCTTGTTTACTAAACAAAAGCCCGAGCCGAACTTCATTTATCAAGTTCCGAGCCTTTCATTTAAAATATTAACTAATAGATAGTAAATGAGCCGAGCTCGAGCTCTCATAAGTTTTTCGAGCTCGACCCTGGTTGAGCTCGGGATTTGCTCGGCTCGTTTGCAACTCTATCCATAATTGAATAATTAAAAAATCTTAGAGGTCGATGGGGTGAACTGTAATTCTTCATCCAGGTACCAACCATTTGTCTCAATTTTAATGTTTTAGTTTCTTTGTTCAATTGTTTGTTAAACAATGCTTACAACTTTGATATTTATTTAGGGGTAATGGATTTAAATAATAACAACTACTGACTATTGGCCAATAACAGTCCCAACTACAAAAATAACCACTAGCGGTCCCAACTTTCAGACATTTTGTTCTCAAAGGACCACCCGTTAACTCACACTAACGTCGTTAGCTGAAACTTACAATTCTAGGCGATTTTTCATCGGGTTTGAAAAAGGGAATCGAAACGATGATATTGGTTTGATAATAATAATAATAATCTATATCTATATATATATTAACTAGATTATCCCCCGGGTGCTTTTCGGGATAACTAAATCTAATATGAAGTGACAAAATGTATATACCGTAAAAGAATATGTCATTTTTCAGAAACTTTTATTATAAGGATCAACACTCGATAACTCATAAAACCTACTTCTAAATATACGTGTACACATCTTGCTCGAGTGAAGTCCCTGTACAACTTTATTACTTCTTAAGACATTCGAAAGCTGTGATGTGAACTTGAAAAAAAAACCAACCAAACTGGTATCAAATGATATATCATGACAATAATTGATTTAAGAGGCATGCATGGTGGGTGATTAATTAGCGCTTATCAGCTAGAGATGTCTCTGGTGTCTAAGAATCATAGGCTACATCTAACCGGCTTAGCAACCTTTGTAATCAATGTTCCTAGCAACACCAATCAAAATACATAAATTATATTCTTACCAAAATGACTACATCTGTGAATATGTATGTAGAATCAGCCGGTTCTTAAAGGTAAAAGTAAGTTCAAAAGCATATACATATATATATATATATATATATATATATATATATATATATCTTACCATATAGGAATGAGATCATTTGAGAACTCACCTGAGTTGTGAGAACTTGAGAACTCCAATGGACCAATCACCAACTGCCACATCATCAGTATTGTATTTTTTTACATTTGTTTAATCAGGGGCAAAATAGTCTTTATACACAAGTACTTAAGGACATTTTAGTAATAATAACACCCCACCCACTCACCCTTTTAAATAATAATAATAATAATAATAATAATACAAACAACTCCTCTCTCTCCCTCATTTTAATTTCTGCCCTCTCTCTCTCGTTCTTTCTCTCTCTCTTCTTCTGCTCCCTCTCTCTCTTCGTCTCTCTCTCATAAAACAAAGAACAGATCTGAACCGATAAAGTAATGTTGATGATGACGACGACGTTGATGATGATGACGGACGACGTTGAGGGTTGACGTCGTTGAGGGTGGATCTGATGTTGATGATGACGACGACGTTGATGATGACGGAGGACGTTGAGGGTGGATCTGATGTTGATGATGACGGAGGAGGGGGGTGGATCTGACGTTGATGATGACGGCGTCTGACGGTGGTTTTCAGGTGTGACGGTGGTTTTCAGGTTTTTGTTGAGGGTGGATCTGAGGTTTTCGTTGATGATGATGACGGCGTCTGACGTTGATGATGACGGCGTCTGACGGTGGTTTTCAGGTTTTCGTTGAGGGTGGATCTGATGGTGCAGGTATTAATTTATTATTATTATTATTATTATTATTATTGATGGTTCTTGGTGGTTCGTTTGGCCTCTGAATAGATCTGGATGCGGGAGTGGGTGGTCTTGGTGGGGGCAGGGGGCGGTGGACGGTGGTCGGACGGTAGGGATGAAGATGCCGATGGTATGTTGTTATTGTTATTATTATTATTATTATTAGTATTATTATTATTTCTATTGTTAGTATTATTATTATTAATTTTTTTACATGATTAAGGGAAGAAACATGTTGAAGATGATGATTTTTTTAAATGTAAATAAACAATGTTGTAAAATTTTTTATGTGTAGAATGGATGTATAGATTTTGGTTGTTTTTACATTGATGTAATACATTTTTTTGTTGATTTTGTGGCATTTACAGTGGTGTAATACGATTGTGTAGATGTTTGTTTGGTTTTTACACTGGTGTAAAATAATTACACTGGTATAGTAGTTGTGTGTATGGTAGATTTACACTGGTGTAAAATAATTACACCAGTGTAAATAAATTACACCAGTGTAAATCATCATCATTATAGGTTTGTTTAGTTTTTTACACCAGCGTAATTTTGTAAAAGTTTGTGTATGGTAGATTTACACTGGTGTAAATAATTACATAAATCAATTAAAAAAATATGAAAGTTTAAAAAATATAAATTAATTAAAAAATAAAATTTTTAAAAAAATGATTTTTTGAATAACTGAATAAAAAGTTAAATCAAATAAAGTTAAAAAAAATAAATATTTAAAAAAAAATTCTTTATGACAGAATATTTAGTTTCCTTTTTTTAAGTAAATTAATTGTTTAATTTAATAATGGAATAAAAGTTTAAATAATATTTATATTAATTATTTCTCTCTCATGGGTATTTTACTTAAATACCCTTAAAGTACTTTAATGGAATAAAAAAATCCTTATTAATCAAGTCAAGACAAAAAGTCTCATCTTTTAATCTCAACCATTAGATCATCAAGATCAATGGTCCAGATGAGTTCCTATGGTTCTCACAACACAAGTGAGTTCTCAAGGGATCCCTTCCCTATCTTACCATAATTAGTGATTTGCCTAAACACATTGTGCTTTTTTCCTTGAACAAAAACCTACTAAAAAAGTCATTTTTTTGTATAGCATTACGTTGCTCGTTGGAAAAATAATAAAACGTTCGTTAATTTGGTTTAATTTTTTTTTTAAATGTTGAATAAAAAAGTTACTAACATTCAAAAAATGTGAGGGAAAAATAAGGAAAAAAATAAAGATAAAAATATTAATTAACATGTTTGAAAATTTAAAATAATAATTAATAGTTTACTAACATTTAGAAAATGTGAGGGGAAAATAAGAAAAAGATAAATAAATTTTTTTTAATTAACACACTTGAAATTTTAAAATAATAATTAATAGTTACATTATTTAAAACATAATTAAAAATTTTTAATTAATAGTTATCTTTATTTAAAATTTAATTAAAAAGCCTTTAGGAGGGAAATCAAAAGAGTATGAAGACCTCACATAGGGTATGTTTGGCAAAACTAGCTGGTGGCTGGAAGCTGGAAGCTGTTAGCTGCAAGCTGGAAGCTTTTTAAATATATTTTGATGTTTGGCAGAGTAGCTGGAGCTTTTAATAAAATGTTTAAAATGATCAAATGGGCATAATTAAAAGCTTGTAAGGAAGGTTTTATTTTATTTTTATAATAGAATGGGTATTTTGTGTCATTTACTCATTAAAAGCTTGTAGCTAGTAGGAGCTTTTTCTTAAACGCTAGTACTAATAGTAGCTTTTTCACTGTAGAGCTTTTTCTCCTACCTAAAAGCTTCCAGCTCCTTCAACTAAACAAGGCTTTTTTATTGAGTAGGAGCTTTTTCTTAAAAGCTTAAAGCTT
The DNA here is from genome assembly GCA_030844895.1 of Ambrosia x helenae. NCBI lineage: Eukaryota > Viridiplantae > Streptophyta > Magnoliopsida > Asterales > Asteraceae > Ambrosia > Ambrosia x helenae. Next base: position 30,728 of record JAUTDX010005701.1, read on the forward strand.
GAAGCTCCTAAAAGCTCATAAAAGCTCCTTGCCAAACATACCCATAATGTCTATTGGCACTCAAAGAGGTCTTCCTCCCCTATTAGGTTTTGCCACGTGACATCCTCCTCCTTATTTCCATCTAAAAATCTTTTTTCGCTCTTATATTTCTCTCACGATTTTAAATATATTAAAACTTTAATATATGATTATATTTTTTTAAATTACACCAAACTAACGAACGTTTTGTTATCTTTTCAAACGAGTAGCATAATGCTATACAAAAAATGACTTTTTATGGGTTTTTGTTCATACAATAAAAAAAATACAATGTGTTCAGATAATTCATTAATCATGTCTAGGCAAG